>UELU01138793.1:34576-160600 GCA_900490025.1 Megastigmus dorsalis
GTTATACACACAAATTTTTTACGAACAAAAAAAGGAGACGAGACAGCTACGTCCACAATTCGCAGCAGTTACGTAATCGCCGCGACTCATTATCCATTCGTAGCGAATAACTCGTTACGGCGGATAATAATCACACGGTGGTCGCTCCAACTGCCATAACAAAAGGGACAGAGGGCGAGAGAGAGAGAGAGAGAGAGAGAGAGAGAGAGCGAGAAATAAGAGCTGCTGAGTGGCAAACGGACTTTACGAGCTGTTATAACGAGGTGAAATTGCGGACAAAATCATCGAATGCGCGCGGATAATTATGCAATTCTTCGGGGACCCGCGGTACGAGAGACTGAGAGAGAGATAGAGAGAGAGCTCGGGATACTTATGCCCGGGACAGGAGCCAACACCACTCGGCCGGCCCACTCCTGAATATGCTAATTAATGCAGAAACCCAGGCCGCACTGCAACAGCCTTCTTTGGCTAGCCCCGCAGCTCATGCATGTGCATGTGAGTGCGAGCGAGAGAGTCGATACCGCGGTCGAAACAATATCTCGCTTCTACCATAGGTCCGCGCTTTATAGGTACATCCTATACTTCCTTCTCGAGAGATGTGCAGAGACGAGTTCTTTTTGGAGAGCTGACTTCTCGATGTCTCGAGCTCCGTCGACCCGTGCTTTCTTTCCTTCTATTGCTACAGTGGATTCGAGTTTTTACTCTGAATCTATTTGGTTTGGTAGAATGCTTTGAACTTATAATTATGATTGTTCCGGTAATTGATTTCTCCGCGTAACTTGTTCTGGCATTATAATCAAGCCAATTTGAATAAAGTCAACGTTAATTGGACATCGTGTAATAAAGTTTGGAAGCTCGTAAAAAGTTTCAATGCTATGAAAATTGTTGTACAAATTGTTGTGTAAGCCAAATCCTGTGACCCTTTGTTCCGACGATATCGCTGTCTCCTATAGTTGCGATAACGGTAGAGCCAGTTAAGTTTGTATAGCTTAGAAACATGAATTGATATTTGTACAGGCGCGCCCGAATGAATTTTTAATTGCAGGGTTTTTGCTTTGTATGTTACAGGTGAGTCGGGGTAATCAGGAGAAATCACAGACATCCCACGTAAGTTGGTGAACACGGTATTCGAATTTCAAAATTTCGCCGGAGCATAATTCCCCGGCGCGCGACACAAAACGTATCTGGAATTTTAATTCCTTATATATAGCCCTTGGAAACCTAATAATAATTCAGTAGTCGATAAAGTTGGGATTATTATGGTACGCCTTTCATCAAGCGACTACAAATGAAGGGGGGAGAAGACTAGAGGTCACGTTTATTGCTCTGTGTCCCGCCAAAACAGAAATGTGGATTCTTCGTCTCGCCGAAACGTGACGAAAATAACTGGAGCAACGAGCCACATGGGATATTTATGGTGGCGCGTTTGGAAAAATGTAATTGGCTACTTTTTCACTGGTTAAATCTATGGTTAAACCCTAGTTAACTCAGCCTTTTATTCTTAAATTAGGAGATGAAACAATGAGTTATTCGTTTATAATGCGAATTCTCATGCAAATAAAATTATTGGATAGATATCGAGGATGAACTTTATAAAAAAAAATTGTTACCGTCATCTTACAAGGAGTTAGATCTATCTAAATAAATCCACCCCCTTGCACACCATTCCAAAGTACAATAATCGCAAGTCGAAAGCGCGTTTAATCAGCAAGCGCATAGAAAACGAGGAGTATAGAGCGAGATAAAGCAGAAGTAACGAGGGGCAGGAATGATACGTCGTATACGCTATCATCGCGGAAGGCCAGGTCGATAACAAGGAACCAGAGAGGATGCAAAGGATGATTCTGGGCTAGCCATTGTACGCCTAAATGCCACTGGTCTGCACACTCACACACCCATGCACACATATATGCTGCACAGGCAGACGAACACACATACCGCTTAATTCCCGAAAGTACCGTCCGATTTTACGAGCGTCCGCGGTTCGCCCGGGCACTTATACTCGGATACTCGCACACGAATCCCGTGGAGAGTTCGAGAGTCCGCGAGACATTCGGAGCATATATAGAGCCGCCGCGGATCGTCGCCGGGGACTTGCGATTGATGGGACAACTTACATTTTAGGGGCTTTGTCGGGACTCGAGAGCCTCACTGGCTATCCGGCCACTCTCGACAGAGCTTCGCTGATTCAGGAGCACTCGAACTGACCGCAAGGATTCGCCCTATGTTATCCTGGATTATAAACCCTTTTTACATTCGGATCTGCGCGGACTCTTTGCTTCTTTGGCTCTTTGCTTTAGAGGCTATTGGAAAGTTATGAAATTTAACGTTCTTCGATGTCTCGTCTATAACGATATTCGCGCAAGCCTAATAGCTTTTGTGAACGAAATAATCAGGAAAGGTCATTCCGATGTATCGTGCGATGATGAAAAATAAATCTTACCTACTTTGATTTGGTTCGGAAATTACATAAAAAGATCATATTTTGAAACGTACCTAGTAGACATTCACATTCAACAATAGATCCAATACAATGCTGCTGGATCTGTAAATGAAACGAAGATGAATTTTCTGCTTCTGAAAGTCAGACTTGATCTTCCTTTACTTCCTGGACTTTAATATATTGGCCTTATTTTGTAAAAGGACTTCGACAACTTCAAAAAGTTGTTTATCCAAAAGTTCAAGCCGTCGTCGGCAGCTGCAATTCGAAAATCGATGATGCTCGACTTCGAACCTCGATATTTTCAAAGCCTCTACAAATCCAGCGGATACTCCGTACGAACCCATCTCTACTCCATCTTCAAGTTATAAATATATATTTTAAAAGCTAACTGTAATACTTCAATTTCGTTTAATTTTAAAACTCATACCTTGACTGGTTATTAATACCGATAAGTAATTGAAATTTCAATATTAAGAAATTCTAAATGGAGGTGAAAACACTTGTTGCTAGAAATATTTTTAGCTATCGCACGCAGCGCGATACTTGCAAACTCCAATATCGCTTCGTCGTTCCAATCACCAGTTTTATCTGCTTTCGAATAAAAGGAATTAATGGAATGATTTGCAATAACTCGGCCGATTCTTTAACTTATAAATCGTTATAAATCCGTATTAGTGCTTAAATTAATAATAATATTCTGGTTCGTTTAAGCTTGGCCGTAATTAATTAAATGCACGGATCAGAAATATTTCATTCAGATAATAAATATGTAAAGCTTATTACGATAATTCCCCATTACGATTAATCTTTGCAAATACTCCACACAGCAATAGAGGAAAAAAATATACGCATTACATCGATGCATATAGCGCGAAGCTTAGGCTAACAGAAAAATCGGGTTTGCACGAATTAATCCGTTATGAACGTAATCTCAGCTGTTGCTCAGTTCTAATTGGATTTAAAAGCGATGGCAATCAAAATCTCCGTTGGTCCAATTATTGAAGAAACTTTTCAGACAAACCCATTCAAAAAGTTGCAGACGTTTCGCCTTTTTGTTCATTATTTTTGCACGTAACGCCAAGGGAGAGGGAGAAAGAGAAAAAAAAACTTCTGACCATTATTAACGAACTCATTCATCCAGCCGCTCTGACAGGTTCTTTTTTTAGCGTCGGACATGCAACAAACATAAAAATACATATAACTGCGAGCAAATAGGAATGAATGCATTTGCAAAAGTTAAATATGTCCGGCTCGCGAGCTCTGCCTCGCCTTTTTTTTGCGATCAATTTTAATTTCCTTGCTTACACATTTTTCCGCCCCTATCGATATTACAAGCTTTTCAATCCTCGGCTCGTTTTTACCTTTTAATCGAATTTATACGATGCGCCGAGACTTCTGTAGCGTTTGCCCGATGCTTTTAATACTAACGCTGATCCAGTGAATCTTCATCGATTGGAAAATGTATTCCAAGTTTATGGTGTGATACTGCACAATAAGCATACAGTATATACCCATCGTTCTCAACAATACTCGTCAACTGCACCCGACTGCACACTAAACTCCTCCCGCAGAAAATTGCCCCAAGCCCTGGCACAGCTCATCGTCAATTCCAATCATCCACTCCTTCCCCATCTTCCATACATCCTCCGCGGTAATCTCTCGTCCAAGACACGACACACACACACACACGCATACAGACACTCATACACAGGTTGTCGCTCTTTCGCGGAAAAGTCAACGGCGAGGCTCTTAAGTTTAATTCAATTGCTTGGTCGGGTCTCTCGCGCCGTTATAAAAGTTCTCCCGCCGAGTCATTCTCGCAGCAGCTGCAGCAGTAGCGAAGAATCGTCCAACCCATCGGCCCCTGGCTGTCCTCGAATTTCAATTAGGACGTTCCATGAATTTCATATGGAGCGCCGTCGTCGCTCCCGCGGAGCTCGATGGAACGATGCCAAAATTCAGGATCCTCTCGAGGGGGAGGGGCTTGCCGCGAAGCTCGGTGGAAAGTCCGCGAGTTTATAATCCTGTTTGCTCGCTCTCTCTCTCTGTCTCTCTCCCTCCGCTTCCAACCCGATACATATATCGCCTCCCCCTCATCCCGCTCGTGGTTTACATATATATATAGGGCGGAGAGAGCGAGGAAGTGCGTCTGAACTCGCGCGATCGCAGCAGCTCAGAGAGCTACATGCACACTTGTCCGACTTTCCCTCCCCAAGCTTTCCGTTTGAATATCTCCACTACCTAACGTGTATGCGAGCAAATGAATCAGTATATATCTATGTATATGTGTGTGTGTGCGTTGGGAGCTAGTAGGAGGATCGAGGAGAGTGTAAACTCGGGGGAAGCTGAGGTTTGGATATCGACGCACGGCTCTCTCTCTTCTCTCTCTCTCTCTCTCTCTCTCGGGGCATGTTATCCTTTTTCTTTGGCAGTGTTGGGCGCACGGGGGGGACTACAAGGCCGCGGCGGTGTGCAGCGCGGTTTCTTCTCTCCAGCCGCTTTTTAGCCCCGTAGCAAAGATTCGCTCACTCGCGAGCGCGATTGCGAGTGCACGTAAATATTGGGAGTGCAGCTTTAATCGATTTCTTTCTTTTTTTTTTCCCCCCTTTTAAAGCGTCGATATACCTTCGAGAGCCTTTCAGCACTCTTGCGTTAATGAAACATATATATCTCGCGATCTCGAGCACCCGATACATAATTCAATTTCATTCGATACATCTCAGCGGAAAGCTATGGATAATAATATCACGCCGCGGAGCCGCGGCAAACAAGATTGACAAATCGTCGACACCAGCTTGTAACTCAATCAGATTTCCCACTGCTATAACATATACATATATAAGAATATTTCCTCGCGACGCGCGCGCCTCATTACGATATCTCAGCGCTGCAGTAAACGTCAATCATCGGGCGCTGTATACACCACTTATTCGCCCCGCCCTATACCATCTTCTCCAAACGGTAATCGAGCAAACATTAGCATCGAGCGCGCTATACCCAGAATACCCAATTATAACCGAAGAACGCGGAACGATGAAGAAGAAAAAAAAAGTACCAGCGATGGAAGAAAGAAATCAATGGTCTGACAAACGAGGGAACGAGAGATCAAACATTACGCTACAGGGGGGGTGGCGAGTAACGGAAGAGAAAAAAGGAAGAAGTAAGTCATCTGTCACTGTATACGTTAGGAGATTGATAATCCGAGAGAGGCGCGATTTAATCATCGATTCCTGCGGCTCGACTATCGAATTACCGACACCAGACCCCTCGTCCCCCTCTCGGTGCAGAATAGACAAGTCAGCGGCTCACTTCATCCTGTCAATCAATATATATATATATACGCGTCCAGACGTATTATTAATAGCGCGCGAGGTCTTTTAGCCTCTCTGCAGGCCTTAAAGACGAGCAAACACAGTCTGGATGATAGCGTGTGTGTGTCCACTTGCGAAAAGTGAGCTCGTGAAAAAAATACCGAAGCGACGCCGCGGTTGATACACAGCTGACGAAAGGGGGAATGGACTGCGGACGAGCGGCTCTAAGGGTTGTATGGATGCCGAAAAGTCCGAGAGACCTGTAAAACGTCTTTTGACGTGGAAAGCTAACGATATACGAAAGCCGCTTCCGCTTATTAGTAAAGTCAAAACGCTGGCTTTGCACAGTTTGTTGGAAATAGGATGGCATTTGCTGCAGGTTGCGAAACAAGCTCCACTTCGAAAGACGGATAAATATTTATTCGGAAAATATTATTTGGACGGGCATACGGATAAGGTGTGAATTGGAGCCGTTGTTTACCGCGGCAGAGCGAAAAACAGCAAATTTCAACTCTATCGCGAACGCCGATATCGCGCGGAATCGACTCGAGTCTATTATACGGAAACAACACACGTTTTTCTGTCAACCATTGTTACGCACCAAGAATGAAAGAAGGAAAGAAAAAAAAAGGTACCGCGGCGAAATGTTTAGTAAAAGAAAAGCATCGAGAGAGCGCTCGTGTAATGCGTTTGACTATTCAAAGCGCGTCCGCGCGTAAAAGGCGTTGGCGCTGAGGTGGTACACACTTACACACACACGGGCGTACCTTTCACGAAAGTTGTATATATACAGAGGAAAAAAGGGCTGGCGCGGAAAGTCAAGCAGACTCGTAAGCCCCGAGTACAAGAGACAGACAGACAGACGGACCAGAAACAAAGAGAGCGAAAAGAGTCTTGGCAGGAGAGAGCGAGAGATGAAAAGATATCAATAAAAAAGTGGAGGAGCGAGCGAGACGAGGAGAGGGGCGCGATGTGCGTGGAGTAGCGGCTTTCACTGGCTCTCTCTCTCTCTCTCTCTCACTTCGTGATATCGATCCCCTAACGCGCCGCTTGTACACGCATCTCTCTCTCTCTTTCCTCCAGTCAGTCTTTTATTCTCGCGCTGTTCCTTTGAATTCAGTCGGCGCTTTTGCCAGAGAATTATTTCGAATTTTTACCTTGCAACTAATAATAAAAGTAAAGCATTTCTATACGTAATATACTCGAGATGTTGGTTGAGAGGCCAATAATACATAATGCGCTCTCGTATATATATATATATATATATATACTAGTGCAGCAGCAGCTCTCGAGGAGGTTCATCACTGACTTTTATTAATGGCATAAAGTGACCGAAAGACCGCGGGCTTAACGGCCGCGATATAAAAGTTTTAGTGGTGGACAACCCGGATGATTAACACTTTCGGACTACGCGCGCCACGCGACTAAAATTAACGCATTTTCGTCCACAACTCGCCGCGGAAGCTACTTTTATATTTGTCGATAAAACGGGACTAGCTCGTCTCTACCCTTGCTGTATATATATCCCGAAATTTCATTATCTGCCATTGAATTTTATCATTCGATTTTAGGTTAATTAAATTTTGCTGCTGTAAGCGGGAGGAAATTTCTCGCACGACTGTACTCCTGGGAGTTGGACATTTCCTGTTCTTTTTTACGGTGCACGCGGAAATTACGAGGACCTGCACCGCGGAGTCTCTTTATACAATTTCACAGCTGATGCCGTATCTTTACGCGCTCCCCATTAGTTTCTCTCCAATTCAAAAAGGGTTACTTCCCACGTCTTACGGATATACGCGTAAAACGAGATATAGGCGCGCGTTTATCGCCCCGCCTCTTCGATCTGTATAAAAGTGCTTTATTGATTTCGAAGCGAGAGAGAGAGAGAGAGGAGGAGAGAGATCGTGCGACAAGTATAAAAGCAGCCACCGCGTCTCTCTCGCTGCACTTAAAGCGAAATAACTTGCATTTTTCTTCGTCCGCCGTATATAAATCACGGAGCGAGAAAAGGAGAGAGGGAACGATGCCCACCGCTCGATAATTCATACTTTCTCAGCTGCGCACCTGTCAATTACTTTTTAATCGGGAATTTATGGCGAATATCGGATATATATATATATAATAATAATTCGATTCTCAGCGGCCGATAATGAGTCGTTGCGATATATCGATTGGTTTCGCGTCGCGCGAGGGACTTTGTTTGCCGCGCAAAATAATGCGATGACGCGAGCATTAGACTCGATGACGAGAAATAATTAGCGAAGAAAATTGGGCGGTGCGCGATTAAGTCGTGCCCAGCCGCGGCGTGTCTCACGCATAAAATCCATCGGAAATATAAATTCGAATTTGCTGGAATTCAGCTTTGGCGAATTACAGGGCGCCGAGCGAGAGGCGCGGTTATAAGTATCAATTTGCGTTAGCTTTTGTCGCTAAAAGCCGACAAATATCATTGATAACCTTCGGCATTATAGCCGCTTTTGCTATTCTCCCGGATTTATAAGTACATTATATGCGGAGTACACCGATATCGTTATCCGCGTGCGTCCCCGCGATTTAATTATGCAATCAATGTATCGCGCGCTTTTTGAGTTGCCCGTTTGCGTCGACGTTCGGTATTGTCGCGGAACGGTGCGGGATTGAATAGTATCGGTGTACTTTTGGCGATTGAACGCGGCGGCGGCGGCGACTGTAAAGCGAACCGATTGTTTCGCGTGTAAAAGATTTTATCGCGCGCGGTACTTGGAAAAGTAACGTTGGATTGAATGGAGTGTATTTTGATTTCGTTTTACAACGGGAAAACACCTTAAAACTCCAGCGATTTTATTACGAATTGCGCAATTTCTAGTCAACGAATACACCAATAATCCCCAGCTAAGTAGATTGTTTCCCAAGTTGCGGCAAGGTCGAGCAAACGGTCCGCTCGGAAAATTCTGTCGCCGGGCCATATTGCGACTCTACCAGCGAGTCACGTGATTCTCTCTGTGTGCGTGACCTTCAATCGACCTCGGCAACGTTAATTCTCTCGAATGGAGATAATTATTCCAGCCGAGCGATTCCTAAATATTTACCTAAAGAGGTGGACGAAGCGAAGGAGGACACGCAGCCACGGTGTCGTCCGTTTAACTCTGCGGTGGCGGCGGGTGTCGGACTCAAATCGAGCGCGAAAGGAAGAGATAGAAGTGAGGCCCGCGCACGTTTCCCATGTACTCTCCGCAAATCAGCGCGACACACTCGACGAATCGCTGCGCGGGGGTCGTAAGAGGGAAAATCGTGATTCCGCGCGACGCGCGCGCGCCGCGCTTGATTCCGTATTGGTCTCGGTCCGCGCGCGGTTTAATTAATTAATAATAATTATATAGGGCTGTGGGAGCCATAGCGGCGCGCCGACAGTTTCGGTGGAATCACGTCACGCGCCTCCTCCTCGCTTTTAATTAACGTCAAAGGCGATTAGGTGGATTATACGCTCTCTCTCTCTCGTGCTGCTTCAAATTTTTCCCGCGCGCCTCCACTCACAGCGTATATTTTATATATAACACACTTTGTTTGTCCTTCTCTCTTTTCGTTAGTTCGAGGGTGTATGTGTATATATAAGGCTCTGCCGAGAATTTTCCTTCCCTCGCTTTCTTTTTTGTCGCCTTCCTTATACTCGTTTCTTTTTTTTCTGTCTCTCTCGGTCCCCAGGTCGAATAAACGCACGGATCATTGTAGACGGAGAAAGTGTAAAGGGGAACTGCCCCCGGTGCGTATAAATTATTTTATTATCGCGTAATCTAAAGGGTGCCTGGTTTTCGCGGATACGAGACGCACTTTTACTCGAGGTTATTTGGGGAACGTTGGGTGCGTAAGGACTCTCGTATTGATTAATGCTTTATAAGAATTTTGTGATGTGTATAACATTTTACAAACCCGCAGATTTGAATCGTGCGATAACTTTAATACTGTTTCCGAATCCCATATACATGGTAATGCGGAGAAATCTTTGACCAATGGCACTTTTACTTTTTGATCGTAGTTGTTGTATTGTTAATTTGTGGTAAGCGATCGATTGAAAACTATAGGAACCAGTATATACAATGTTTTTAATTCCACAAATTTACAATGATATTTCCGTCTTCGGGCTATATCTAGCCTGTAGACGAGAATCTAATTATGCAGTCCCGAAACGTCGCACCGATAAAACCATTGCATAACAATTATTCGTGATAATTAATTTCTATCTATTTGAAATAGTAATCGTATAGTTTGATCATTTTAACCTTTTATATGAAATGAGAGCTCATACATTCTGCTGCGAAATTATTTCTGAAAAAGTAACGTGAAAATAATTGTTTTGATTAACTTATTCAATTCTAATTTCCCGTCGCTGAAAGTATAATAAAGCGAGAGACATAAATTAAAACAAGTTTTCCAATTCCCCAGACTTTTTATGATATTAGGAAAGTTTGGAATTCACTGCTTTTGCAATGTATAAATAGTTTTTACGTGCAAGCTTTTTATTATTCGTGTCTTATAAGGTTTCAAATTCCTTATTATTAAATAAGAGGTGAGAACTAAAATAAATAGCGGCCTAAAATTATTCATTTCCTAATACTTTTATGAGGCAAAACTAAAACTCCTTAAAAGTTAACGCATTCTAACTATTTTCTATATGTCCCGAGACTGTAGAGCAAAAAAAAATGCATTAAAAATGTTTGTTGAGAGATCGAGCTAGAATTTACCATGAAATCTGCCTGAATTTTGTCGAGGATTTTCATTCAACAGGTTCTAAGGAAAGTAGACATTTCAAGAAGAAAGTAAATTTTCATTTTAAACTTCATTTAAATAAGAATAAAGAGTGTTAAATTTTAATTTCAAATTCGGGCATATAACTTGATTTTACACAGAATCCATTTCACATTGTTGTCACAGATTTTTGTTTAACTTTATTATTCACTTGACAATGTTCACCAATCAAATATCAATAGAAAGAAATCTCGTACGTGAAAAAGCTTGGCAGGAAAAAGGGAAGAAATGGTCGTCAAGCGTCAAGATAATACGAATTCAGTTAGCTGACGTTTCGACGTCTCTTCAGCGGGCGGTCGAAAGAGATTCTCCTCGCTCTTAAAGGCGAGCTAGAGTCTCTCGTACGTCATCGGCAATTCAAGGAATCGACGAATATATCCCCCTTTTTACTCGGCGAGCCGAAATCTTACCCCTCAACCCTGAAACGTTAGAGATCGATCAGTATACGTACTAAGGAGGGTGTGGGGAAAAGCTCGGCCTTTTCGTATTAAAAAATGACCGGCCACGAAATTGCGAAAGATGAGAGGGGGAATTCGCCGCTGCTTCGAGATCAAAGGGCTTTTCCACCTTTTCGCTGCCGCTTTTAAATTCTAATGATGCCGTGCCGTGTCTATTTTCCGGCCGCGACGCAAGTGCGCAAGAGCCTTTTATTCGATGGGACAATTCAAGTTCCAAAGAAAGATTCGAGACTCATGCGCTCTTTCGTTGTGTAAGGAGTTAAGTTGCTTCTATTTTTGCATGTGAAAATGCTAATTAGAACATATATTGCACCTGTACGAACAATATTTTAAGCAAAAATAAGTTTTGTAATTAGCTGAAAAGTGCTAGTAGCAACTGCTTAAGAATAAGCTACATTGTAAAGATCTTGCATTTTGTAAGAAAAATAATATTTTATCCTTACATCATATTTTATCAGGGGTATAACGATAATAAGTTCCGCAAAATAATGATCACAGCCTTTGAATATTTTTGTGGTCATATTAACTAATAAAAGCTCACTAATAGAAAATCTACTGCAAGAGGGTGAGATTAGTTTCTGGCCCGCTACAAAAAGCCATTTATCACTTCGAGTACTGCAGCGAGTCCATATTTCAAAGTTCGAACATAGAATATGACTACAGGAATATTCCAGATGCTGACGGGAAATCTTTAGCTATATATGCACACGAGCGCTTATGCGAAATGCACACTTGCGCAAAAATATTAAATAAAATATTTGCGTATAATAAGAATTCACCGCAAGACGCGCGATCAGCCAATGGAAGATTTATTTTGGTGTTCTCGAATGAAATATTGCATTTTGAGACACACAATATAAGAGTGATAAATTGGTTTTTATAATGATCGCACTGACCTTCCCGTCGAAAAATTCCCTATTAGAGTTACAGGACATATCGATGCGTCGATAATCGGGCGCAAGAACCAAAAAAAAAAAAGATGTCGCTTTTGTGTGCGCGGAAATTGACGGGGAATTCTCTCTTGGCCCAAGCATAATGTATTCGAAAAATTATACTTGCCAAGATGAAAGTGCACCGCGCGCGCGCAAAATACATCGACCGTCTCAAACAATCCCGAGAATATTGATGGATTTGCGCAAGAGTTTTTTCCTCTTTTGTCCAAGATGATAAATTCACGAAGTGTATCACCGAGAGACGAGCGACCTTTGCCAATTGCACCGGCGTCGAGGAATTTTTGTTTTATCCAGCTCACGCGAGAGTCTGCAGTAAGGAACGATTCGCCTCGAACACTCCCTCGGATATATAACCAGACGGTTACAAAGGCGCGCGCGCAAATTAGCTTTCGGTGGGTCCCAAGTCAATTGGCGTCTCGTTAACGCAGTCGGCGCGTCGAGAGAAGATGAAGAGCGAGACAGACAGAGAGACGAGAGAGAGAGAGAGAGACGAATTGGCCATGACCTAGCGAACACCCCGTAGGAAGAAACCGAGCTGCCGCTACTACTGCTGCTGCTGCTGGTTGCCATGGATACCTAGAACACCCATAGGGCATATATAGAGAGAGTGAGAGAGACACCTTGGCTCGTACGTGTGGGGGGTGAGGCATCGATCTTTGACCCGCGCACGGCCAATGCGTTCGCTCTCTCTCTCTCTCTCTCTCTCTCTCTTAGAACGGGAGTGTGTGTGTGTGCGCGCGCGAGGTGGCCGACTAGCGTCGACTTTATCTACTGGCGCGGCGACTGCCTTTTACCTCGGCTGCTTTAGATTTTTAGATACACGAGGCCGAGGAGAGAACTCCTACGGGCTGCTGGACGAGTTTTATGGCTGCTACTGCTGCTGCTCGCGCGGGGCTTAGGGATTTTTTAGGTTCCCTGGGCGGTTGGGTAATGGAGACTTTTTGTTATACGGTTAGGGGTGCAGGCGCGCAAGGTGGTTCATATTCTTATACTTAAATACTTGCGAATGGCTATCGCGAGTCTGCGGATGTTTTCGTTGCAGTGTGCAATTAGAGAGATGGATCGGGTTAGTGAATCTAATGCTTGTGAGTAGTGGTGTTTTCATTCGGACAAGTTCAAATGCTATACGGATCTCGATAAGCGCATGAAAGAAACGTTCGATTCGCAATTAATAACAAAGATACGAAGGTAGCAGTTTGTTGGGCAAACTATCGCGATGATGTTTTTTACGTTTACACACCTTTGAAGAAGCACGCGCAAAAGTAGCGGAAGACAGAGAAAGAGAGAGAGAATTTCAATAAAACTATCTGAAATCCTACTTGGGAGCAGCTCGGCGCTGTTGTGCTCTATCGAGCGAAATTCTTTCGGGCGCATTTCTCCTAAAGCTCTTTATAGTTTTAAAAGTATTTTCAACTGGAAAATAATTTTTCCCACGAGTCACGAGTATACAGCGGCAGGTGCATTGCTCATGCATATATATACGTTATAACTTTTTTAACATTGCCTATGGCGATGCACGTTAAATAACAATAGATTAGATTTTATCACACCTTTCGTGTATACTCTGAAGTTTATTGACATTCAATTCGGTTTATTCTTTTCTGGTAAATAAAATTTTTACATATTGAAATTGTTACATATTGATTGGATCGAATTGAAAAAGTTTTTTGATTTAAGAGAATAAGTTTATATTTCTTATAATTTATATATATATTATAAAGTTTCTTATTTATACAATATCCTTTATACAAGAAATTCTATTATCGTAATAAGCGTAATTTAATATTGTATTATGAGAGCAAATGTTTTTATGGTATCAACGTAAGTCAAAAATGTATTTTTTTTAAAGAAAATAGGTGGTACATATAAGGTACAATAACAAGCCAAGCCCATTATTTATAATGAGATTTTCAATACAATCTTTCACATGGCCATGACCTAGTTTAGTAATGAACCACAGTTTGGTTATAACATGAAAAATTGATAATGTTTTTAATACAATTATAAATATATATATACTAAAATTATCATTTTAAAGAGTAAGTCTATTTCTAGCACATATTCTCAAAGCAGTATGAATTTCAAGACTATCTTTTTATAAAAGAATACAAAGCCTGTGTCGAAAAGCTTATCTAGAAAGCTCGCGAACTTTCCGCGCAAATCCCCGGAAAAAAAAGCATCGCACAAATTTCCTGAAACTAAATCGCCAAACACACAGCAATTAAGCTGTAAAAGAGAGCGATCGATCTCGCCTCTAACGAATCTCTCACCAACGGCGCCTTGTAAAAACTATTCAACGCGAGAACGGCGCTGAATTCCTGCGGCGTGTTTCGCGTCAAAGTATCAAAAGCACACACACACACACACACACCCAGCCAGACATAAGCGATAGATCCCAAGAGTCTCGGAAAAGAAGCGCCACGGAAATCGACTCCGTTGCGGCAGATCCCACGGAAGAATCAAATAAACACACACGATGTGAGCTGAGTGAAAGGGAAAAAGCAAGAATCATCCCGCGATTGTTTGGCTATGAAACCGCCCGTAGAGCCAATGAACTTCTCCCGCGAGAGCTGCCGTGCACTTTTGTTTCCGCAGCCTCGCGAGCCAAAATATTGGCCCATACGAGGCGGCCCTCTATCGATGCCCTCTCCTTTATTTATAAACACCAAAATATGCCTGTGGATATTTTTTTTTCCTTCTTTCTTCTCTTTCTGCAGTGGCATTTATTTTAATCTGATGGGCTAAAGTCAAGGTCTGAGTCCGGCCTGCCCTTGGATCGAGGTCTACGTTCTACTTTGAAAAACTTAGGGTTATAAATAAGCCGTTTCCAATCTGTTCTGTACTAATTAGCCTCAGAAAAAACTGTGTACTTTGATTAGAGTGACGTTAAATAGAAACTAATAGACGCAAATGTGTTTTTTCGATCGAGCTTTTATACGATTGAGTATGAAATATTTAACTTTCAAATCTAAAACTTCTCTCGAGTGCTGCATACTCTTCATTGTTAGCCATCCAAATTTGAGAGACAGAAATAAATAAAGCGCAGAACTGTTAGACACGTATTCAAATTTTTTATGAAAAATAGCAGTTTAAATATTTGTAATAAAAAACCACTAATTTTGTTAATAACAATGAAATGATATTAAAACGTTTAACAATATTCATCGTTCCGTACACGCGTAATAAACACAAAACACTTAAAATTTTTCCGGAAAATTCCCTGGAACTTAAAGCACGAGTTATAGCAAGAGCTTCCCTTGTAATTATCAAACAACGAGCCGTAGTAGCGATAGATCACGGAAAAAATACCAGGCAGCAAGAGAGAAAGAGAGAAAGAGAGAATTCACTTTGGTCCGCTCCCACAGATATAACTTACGAGGTGCGGCTAGGCTCGCGGGCGGCACTTCGGCCCACGTCGCTATTTCGGTTGACGCGTCGCGCGTGCCTTCTATTCCGAAAAAGAGTCGGCCCGACGTCCACTCCAAACCACTGCCTCCGAGCGCCGGTAAGTGAGACCAGAAATAATATTCCCGGAGCGCGCATTCCCTCCTCTACACCGAGCAGCGGTGTTCTTCAGTTTCACGCAGCCTCGTGCTACTCGATTTCGTCTTTTTTTTTTCGTTTTCGCGACTGTGGTGAGAATTTTTCCTCTCAGCAAGCGTTGCTGTCACTAGCGATATTATTTAGGTGGACAAACGAGGACGGAGAGATATAGAGGAGAGTAGAAGTTTTGGTACGAGGTGGGACAACTGATGATTCTCATGTCCGAGCTCGTTTTTAAGCGTGGAACTTGAAAATTTTCCGTTTGCACGCAATGCATCTGGAAACTTGAGCCGAAATTTCTCCCGATCAGTGGATTTTAGGAAAACTGCAACTGCATTAACTTTTGCGATATGGAATGAAAATGATTTTGTTGAAAATTCGGTAGAATTTTTCAGCGGGTTGGGTTCGGTAAGAATTCATGTAGCTTCGGAAGAAAATGCAAGCGAGTTTATGTAGGTTTCGCGTAAACTGCGCCCCGATGCTCTTAGGCGAACGAAATTTTCTTCTCGACCCTGCGCACGATGTTTCTCCCCAACAACCACCGCATCGAATATGCAACCCTTTATAACCTCACTTTTTCCTATCATGAATAAACTAATTAACGACGGTACAGCTCGCCTACTTCGATTGAATTCGAAATTAGAGTCGTAATTACGAAAAGTCATTTGGAGCCCGGCGATTCTTAAAATTTATATCCCTTCATAATTGAATACAGCTCAAATATTCAAGAACCTATCAGCTAGAGAGAGAAAAAAGTCGTGTATCTCATGCATTTTTATAAAACTATTACGTCTCCTAAAATGAGGTAAATATAGTCTCTCTCTCTTCCCTCCCCCCTCTCTCTCTTTCGGCTCGTTCACTTCATTTTCCATCCTCATTTTTTATTCCTTTATCGCTCACGCAATGGCCATATCCCCGTCGCTCGTATGTACAATATACACACACTCTCTCTCTCTTTCTCTCTTACACTGTCCCCCAGCATTTTCCTTCGCGCGCACACCAGATACTACCAACATTTTATTACTTCTCCGGTAACTGACTTTTGTTTACTTTTGCCCCTCGCTTACTTCCGTGAGATGCTAAAGCATTTTCCTTTCCCGATTCCGTTGCGAGGAAAAAAAAACCAAGTGTCAGAAACTTTTTATCTTTTATTACGCAATACACAAGCGTTTACATTTTTAACGCGAATTTATAAAAGCTAATTTAAAGGGCGAAATTTATTCGCTGCTCGTCGCTTTATTCTCTGGGGGTCGGCGAGAGAAGATAAGCATAAATTAGATTGCGCCAAGTTGCGTGACAATTGTTTTCGATATGAATAATTATAACGTGCAGGTATTATTTTGCTGCTTTTATTTCGAGGTAATTAAGGCTTTTGCGGGGAAAAAACATCCTCGACGCCTATACGTGTAATTGCTAGTACACCGAAATGAGAATTCTAAAAAGGTTAATCTTTTTATCTGCAGTAGACGGGGATAAATGTGATTTAAATTAATTAAATAACGTGAGATTATAATGATCTTCGTATACTAAGTAGTACGTGGCCGGTATGGTAAGACCTAATGCGACAGCCTACAGTATACAAAAGGCTTTAAAAACATTTTTTAAACTTTCTTCAAGCGCGAATATTCGAAAACTTTACTGGTAATAGATTACATTTTCTTGAAAAGAATTAATGCAACAATCTAATTACAAATTATAATTCAGCAAATAGAGAAAAAAGTAAAATTTGATCAAAGTTACACGAAAAAATTTATGATCTTTCATGTTCTTTTAATTAATTCATTAATAAAAAAGCTTCTAACCAACTGAAACAAAACTATTTTTTTTACCGACAATTCGCAAGTTTTCTCGCAAACATTTGTCTCGCGTTAAATCGAAATCACTAAGCGGCACGAATGCCAAAACTAACGAGCCTCTTAGCACTACAATAAATCCCATCTCAAATTGACCATCTTACTGTTGATTGCATAAGATTGACGTTAATTGGAAAGTTTCATCCACGAATTCTCAGCCGAGCTCGGCGAGAGAAACTTCAAAAACCTGCGAACTACGAATCGACTGCCAAACTTACGAGCGTCGAGTATACAATGAATAAACGCGATTGGTCGGCACTTTATAGCTGTATACATGGAACATTCCGCGTTAAGCCGTATCAGTTCAAGAAAATGTATACATTAATTATTCTAGTTTTTGGTACCGCCTTCGCAACCCATGAAATCTTTAGTTTAATCAAAGTCGGGTTAAGGTCTGGGCAAAGTCTGGGGAAAGTCTGGGCGGAACTACTTTCCTAGATTTTCCCTCAAACTTTGAACACGACACCAAGAGATCCACTTTTGCGGGTCTCTATCGATTCCGAGCGTTGACATCCACGCATCGAATGCTCCCTGTACAGAGTACAGTCGGGGGGCTAGAGGCGCTTGCACATAGATCCGCGTCGGCTAATACGCATAATCTCCGGCGTGCGGCTGAGCCGCGTGTGTGCGCTTTCCCCTCTCTATCTCGTTCGCTTACATCTTCGTGTGGACGCTTTGACACAGAGAAACTCGGTGTGCGCTCGCGAGCGGCTCGCGGATATAGCGCAAAAAGCAGCGAGAGATCAGTGTTTGCTCAGTTGCGGACCAGGAGCTGTGTGTGCGCGCGCGCCCCAGCCGTTCCTGCCTTTCTGTGTTCGTCGCTGCAGTCGCGCGCATATATATATATATATATATAGAGAGAGAGAGAGAAGCGGAAACGACACTAGTCTGAGTGTTTTATAGTGCGCGATAATGTGCTTTATTGCCCGTGCAACGATTGCGACATTCGCCGAGCTGCAACGCACGGATTTCGGACTGCTTGACGCGCGATAGTGCAGTTGTTGTGTGCGTACCGCTCTGCTTGGCTGATATTTTGTTTTGCTCGCTGTGAATGGTGCTCCTGGTTAGGTTTAGGGACTCGGAGGTGAGATTATTGGCTTACGATTATTTGGTTTTTAGGATTTTTCATGAGTAATCGTTTAGAACTGAGCGATTTACCAAATTTATAAAAAATTGATTATTTTAATTTAGAATTTTATTTAGAACACTGTACAACGTGAAAATTTGTTTTTCTCGGCATAGGCAATTAGAGACACGTGGCTCTTGAAAATAGAATGTGCAGAAAAATATTTATAAAGATAGAAACACGATGACGTACGTAAACGAGTCAAGTACAATGTGGTTTTAACGATAATCTCAGGAAAACACGATTAACCTTGATTCACAGTGTACTGAACCCCTTTTAATCCAATTTTTCAATCGCACGATCCATTGTCGGACTCCACGTGCCTAAGTTTGATTTAAGTACATCATATCGTAGTAAACAAAAGAGCCAAAAGCACTATGAATAACAATTAGTTGAGTAGGGCAGAAAACAAATTTATTGCGCACTAAATCAAAGCCGCGCGTACGCTTTGTAATAGATAATAATTTGTTCACTCCCAGCCGTAACAGATAATCCAACTTCTCACCGCACCAGAAATCTCACGGTTGTAAGGTTAAAAGTAGCAACTGAAATATCAGACTATTTAATAGCGGCCCATTTATTTCGCGCCCAAATTTTAATGTAAACAAACCTGTCCAACACAAAATAGTACGTTTCATCGTGGAATAAATCTAAATTTAAATCAAAATTAGCTCGACGCCTGAAATGCTCGCTTAATTGAAACATCTGTAATTCGCGGACTTGGGAATAAAAGTGATGTACGCGGCGCTACTGCCCATAACAATTTTTCACTGTCGTAATCTCGTTATTTCATTTTTTTTTATTTCCCGTATCTTAATTTTTTTTACGACGAAAAATACTGCGTTTATTGTTTTAAAAGAGATGACGTCGGGGGTGGGAAATCGTTTTTACATATTTCAGTCAATTGTCATTTTGACTCCTATCGATTAAACTATCAAGTCCATAAAATCGAATTTATTCACTTTTCAGAGTACAACAGTCCGTGAATAAAAATACAGCGAAACAATGCGGCAATCCAAATCATGCACGTATGGATGAAAAATTATTATATAAAAAATTTGATTATATATATCGCGATATTTCTCTTTACGTGACAATAATTCCAGTTCTTATCATTATTTATCACGTGTGCACTTTGTTAGAGAGTAGCAGTCAGGTAACTGCGAAAAAGGGTGCGACTCTAAAAAAGCCGGAAATTCATTTTCTCGGGTATATAGCCGACGCGACTTCGGACACTCGTACCCAAAAAGAGAGAATCTCATAGTCACGCGAAAGCAGGTGTCGAGAGAGAGAGAGAGAGAGAGAGAGTCAGTAGTGGGAGAGAGATCTACGTTAGCTTCCTCTCTGCCGAAAAATTTATATTTCTCGACGCGGCCAGTTGACATTCTTGGCAGAGCTGAACTTCTGCCGATATTTTTCACCAACTTTCTAGTCCCCCCCCTCTCTCTTTTTTCTCCTCCTCCACCTCCTCCTCCTCTTCCTCTGCCTCCTCTTCTTCTTTTGCTCTTCCGCGTGCGGCGACTATTTACGAAGTTGTCGGGAAAGGCGCAATTTTTTGCCTCCTGCGAAAATGCGATAGGAATTTTAATTCGGGGGGGGGGAAGGGGGGAGGGGGGAGAGCCGAGGCTCTCGAAGTTTACGGGTGGCAGGCTATAGGGGCTATATATTTTACCCTCGCAGGCGGCAAACTCAGGCTGGTTTTTTGCTTTCTTTTTTCAGCTGCACGGAAAATGATAATGACGACGTGGATTTCGCTGCCCTCCTCGCTACTGATTGTAAGTAGATGCCTTACTTCCTTCCTTCGTTCTCTACTTCGTTCTATTCTTTACCCCTCTCGCCTTTCTTCCCTTTTTTTCCTTTTTGCTCTCTTGTGCCGAGGTCGAATGAGATCGAGTTTAAGAGAATGAATTCAATTTCAAGTTAAAGAGACTGCGCTTAAGAGACTCTGCAGCCGGAGTTGTAAGCGAGCTTTCGGGTATGGTTCGCCAAATTTAGATGCTACCGATATGGAAATCCAGGCTGTTTAATCTATTGTATACTTGTATGATATCACGTAAAGTAAGTAAAACCGAAGTCCGTCCTTTGTATTTTATAGTAATTTCTTTGTGTAGAAAAAATCCCGTTTCAGGATACATTTTCAGATGTTTGTCACTTTCACAAAGTGCAAATGAAAAACAAATATATAGAAGACACGAGAAACGCAAAATCGACTTATTAAAATCAGCCTAACTTTAGAAGCGCGTATGGGGAATGAAAAATGCACGTCAACAAATCGCACACCCTCTCTTTTCCAATATTACACGCGCACACACCATTCAACATTACCGCGAGTCGAGCGCTGCACAATTTCAAAGACCAAAAGCGGAGGAGAAAGACAAGATAAAAAGCGATGCCGCTGGTACACGGTAGAGCCCCGCAGACTGAGAAACGCAGCATCGGAAAACGAGCGAGCGCGAAAAAAAAAAGAAGCAAATAATAAACAACGCGAGAACGAGCTAGTAGTTCGACGCAAACTCGGACAAAACGCAGCTGCCTCATTCGCGTTTCCGACCTCGCGCCTCTGTCTGCACTCTCTTTTTTTTTCCATTCGACGCGCCACACGCGGGTCCGGCTTTTCATTTTTCTCTCTACGCGTAGCGCTGTGTTTTTTTTCCCTATTCCGCTCGCCTCTCCGCTGCTGTACGCTTTGTTAAAAAGCTCGACCGCGGTGCGCGACTCGTGTGTCTTTCTCGCTCGCGCCGCTCGAATTGTAAATTTGCGGACGATACGAGTTTGCCTTGCGTACTAGAGATTCATGGAAGCGATTGCGTCTAGTTCGCTTTATTTTAGTATGCAGAAATCAGTTAAAATGGTACAAATCATCGTCCAGTTGCGAGGAGCAAAGGAATTTAGTAGTGGCCCGATTAAGCTGATTTAGACGGGGAAAAAAGCGTTAGAAAATGACCAAAGCTCATCAGCTGGCAGTCCCTCGGCAAAACTGGGAGCTATTTTTTATCCCTTATCCCCGGCGTGGCTCGCAGTAACAAAGCCGCGTAACAAATGAAATCCCATTCTTTCGAGAGCTGCAGGGGAACTGTTAGTTAAGCGGCGATCGATTCGCGGGATAATCTGATTTGCCGAATCCCGGGGCGCAATCCTTGCGAGAGCTTCTACGAGTCCGCTAATTTCGCCTACAAGCTGGGACCGAGGCTGAATGCCGGGAAAATTCGCTAACGAACTGCATCTACGAACTACTTTGACCATCGCGCCGCGGAGATGGAAAAATTTTCTACGCATCATCATTTTCATTGGCGTAGTAATAAGCTCGAGTTATCGACATATATAGCGAATTGCCGATGTTGAGTTTGCGAATCTCAGTGGCATTTGTAATAGGTTCGATTCGATGAGCAACTTTATTACTTATCTGTCAATTCATAAAAAAAAGTGAAAATAAAAGATGAATTCAATTTCCTGCTAGACTTGTTCCATTAGCAATTGATTTCTTTTATTTAAATTTGTTCGCGAAAGAGTTCGACGCTTTAATAGGATAACAGATCAATATGCGAATGCTAAAGGGTGAATAATGAAGCTGCGCAGAAGTAGAGAATCGAATTCTAAATGAAAAAAAAGAAAAAAAACAGTCACTCGATTCTTAAAACTTCCGCTACAAGGTATTTTTAAAACTGTACATTTTCGCATTAACAAAACATAAAATTTCCACTGCAGCGATTGGCCAGAAACTGTAGCCACATATATCGCAACTAAGGCTAAAAAGATTTCGTTTGTTACATCAACAATTAAATATATACCTTTGTATTACGAATCGACTGAATTACAAGAACGTCTACTTTTTCCAATAAAAAACGTTCCATCCGTTAGCGCACAGCAACAGGCGACGACATTTTCATCCCACGCGCATCATCAGTACTGCAAGGGAGAGATAGAGAGAAAAAAAACCAGAGAACCAGATCAAACATCGGGAGCGCGCGACAATGAAGCCTCGTGATTGGTAACGAGTCTCACGCGCCAATCGTCGCGGAATGCCGGATGAAAAATCAGCGAGAGCGCGATGCTGGCCCTATAGCAGACGCAGACACATCACAGGCGCGCGCTGCGCTATTAATAGGCCTGTATACGGGATTGTCAGCGAGAGAGCGGCGCGACATTCAGCCTGGTGTGCAGTGCACCACACCACCGAGCAATTAATCAGTGAAACGCTCCGCTCTGTGTATACACACACACATATATATACAGGTTCAGCGCTTGATTTGCTCGAGTTCGCGCAGGCCTCGTCGTTCGTCTTCTGTCGCGATGCGCCTGCACTCGATTACCCCCGCGCGGATAGTTATGTTCAACGGTATAGCGGCGGCTTTAGGAGGCCCTTCTCCTGCGACTAATCACTCTGCCTTTCTCTCTCGCGCCTTTTTCTTTCGTTCTTGCAGTCGAGATTAACTCCAAATCTCGATGGATTCGGGAGCTGAATGTTTGATGAAGCGGCGATTGGGCTTGTCGTTAGGACGCTACGATGCTTTTTTTCCCCGAGTAAGCAGCTCGTCATCTCTTTGTGCAATTGAGAAAGTCATTATTTAAGCTTATCGCGGGTATGCACGACTCGTGAATCGAGCGCATTCGTCGATTCGAGCAAGGCCAACAACTCCCGCGGCAACGATATCTCAAGCCCCGTGCACTAAATTATTTCGCAAATAATGTAGTACAATGGAGAATGAAGACGTAGCGCTGTTTAATAAGTAGATCGCGAGGCCGCAAGAATCTGGTCGTAGGAGCTTGATTTTGTTTGCTCGCCGCGACCCCGAAGTATCATAGTCGGGCACGGCAGCTGTCGCGTGACAGGCGCGTGTTTCCAAAGAGAGAGAGAGAGAAAAAACACATTTAGCGCTTCGCTTCGATCCGATTGTTATTGCCATCTCCGGCGGTAATTGATGCGCACGTGCACTTTTTCATATGTATAATAAACAGGGGGATCAAACGTTCGGGTCAGATTGATCAAACTTGCAGCTGAACTGCTCCGATCTCAATTTCGCGTCCTTCAATAGACTCCACTTGCCGCAGTGAAGTGCACATGATACGGAGGTTTTTTATTCTTTTTTTTTTCTCTTCTCTTTCTCTATATCTATTTTTAAGATTAGCTTTGAGTGTAACGCCGCTGCCACCGCAGCCGCCAGAGCCTGTTTTAAATATTAAATTGGTGTGTAAGCGCTTAATGCGCCGCAAAACTAGGGTTGCGGTGGCTGCGGAAGCCATTCGCGAGAGTTGACAAAATCATGCGGACGAATTATGTGGGTGTGTGTCCCTCCCACGAGATACATGTGCGAGTGAGAGCAGCGGCGTTGTTTTGCCAACTTTGACCGTAGCGAGTGCTTGAAATTCCTGCCGCGCGCACAATGAGTTGGAGCATTTTTTTAAGCGCGACGGTATGGCTTTAGCCCCGCAAATTATTAGAATTATTTTCTCGCGATACGAAGGACCCACGTTATATTTTGATTCGAAGCGATGAATAAGATACGACGAAGGTACAGTATAAATGAAAAGTCACACGAGTCGTCAGTGATAATGATTTCCGCTTTATGGCGCCTGAATAAATCACAATCACAAGTGAGACCTCTGCATTATTTGCCTCGGTCGGCGATCCGCGCCGCCAATTTGTGCCCCCGGAAACGCGCGCGAAACCAAGAACTTTTACCCCTCCGAGATGGGCACAGTTTAAAATTAGTTCTTTGCGCTTTATTTTTTGATCGCTTTACCCGGACATCGCGTGCACAAATTCAATTTACCTCGAGGCGCGCTTCAAATATAATAGAACGCTGCCGCGCGACATAAACAAATCCTGGTAAGAAAAGTACAACAATCCTTTATCTCGTGCTCGCAGGCGTATTTTTCAGCCGGAAAATTTCAAAACTGAGGGGTTAAAAAAAGGGGCGAGAGATTCCAAGGAAATGGAAACGGAAATGTCTCGGGTGTGCTTTAATTAATCACGCCAGCCGCCAAGAAATTACTCTCCTTTTTTAGCTCCTGCTACTGCTTCTGCTGCTTCTGCTGCGCGAGGGTCACGAACTCGAGGGTCTGCTGCAACAACTGAAAATTATTCATCCCTCTGTCTTTCTCTCTCTCTCCGGCGTATATGCGGAATAAAATTTAGGGATGACAAAATTTGCGTGGGCTGCGCTTCATTAAAGCTTTTCCGTGTAACTCGAAAACAGAAATTACCGCGTCGTTGCGTAAAACGGATTTTTTACCTGTCTCTCGCGCTTAACAAAGAAGTTTCGCTATACCGATGCGATCTGTTGTGCTCGTGAAAAAAAAGAATATAAATTTAATTCAACATGACGCTAATCAGTCGACTTATTGTTCAAGAGAAATCGCGTAAAGTTCATTCGCAGCAGTAACGTAATCTGATATTTACTTTGTCAAACCTCTTCCAATCAAAGTTCGATTCGATCGCTATATCGAAAATTCAATCTTGGAACATCTGTAGGAAAGTATTCCGCGTAGGTATTATACAAAACCAGCTTCCTTTCGCTTCTCCTATCTCACAGATGAAATCATTGATTCGAATGAACGGCAAAAAATAATCGCGTGGATTACACGGGCCAATCGGAAACACATTGTTTTTACATAATTCAAGGCAAAGTTCAACGTAAGAATTTCATGGGCGTGTCGGAGGTATACAGGAATGAAATAAAAGTGAAGAAGAGGCTATATAATCGAATCCAACTGGTAAAATCATAAACTCCCACTCGACATAATCGCGTAATGATCTCTAGCTCGCGGCACTTGGCACACGTAGCCGCATGTGCTACGGAATAATTAAAATACCCCCGCCACCATTTCACTTCCACGCGCGGCTCTTAAACACGAGAGAGCTCTCGCTCTATATAGTATTTTTCGGTCTACCTCCGCACACGCGATACGTGCCTACACACACACACACACACACGCACACACATAAGGACAGACACGAGGCTTTCCGTGCAATCTCGTTTTTGTACCGCTCCCATACGCACACACTCACTCGGGAAATCTCCACTTTCTTGCTTGACGAAGCCTCTCAACAAGAGGGAGACAGAAAGAGATAGAGAGAGGCGAGAGAAGAGAGATGAGAATAGTATAAGCGGCTTTTCACGGCGTCGCTCAGTCTCTCTGATTCCATCCGCGAATCATCCCGCTTTTTACATGTATTCTCATCTCCTTCTTCTCTCGCTTGCTCGCTCGCTCGTAGTTATTTGGCCAAGCATTGTTCCCATTGGCCGAACGTGCACTTTGAGCCGCAGTCAGTTCTTTTGTTTCCCTTGTCCTTTGAATATTCTTTCTCTTTTTCTTATATTCTCTCTGTTTTTCCTCTTTCTCTCTCTCTCTGACTCTGATCTTTTTGGAGGTTGCGTATGAACGTACACTTGCAGAATTTGATGCTCAATGATCACTAGTTTTGCCGCACACCTTTGTATCTTGCGCTTTATAGCTTTTTATGGGTCAAATTTATAATAGTGTACGTAAGCGAATGTCATTGTAAATGTTGAAATAATATGAGAACAGAAAGTCAAGGGCATTTGGTTTACTAATTGATGAACAAAGGTAATTAAGTGAGTCGCATTTTCCTGTTTCCAAGATAACATCTTCCTTTCCACATTTAAAACATAAGAAAATTGAAACGTTGGTTCATAGAAAAAAAGAAAATAAACACTAGAAATATTGGCAACAAGGATCTATGGAAATACAAATTTTGGCCACGTTCTTTCTTTAGTTTACAGTTACACAAAGTGCAGTTTATATGTTGTAAAAACACTATAAAAACTTTTCAAGAACATATGTAAATGTATTGTTACACTCTTTATACATTTGAATGCAGAACAGAAAAAAAAGATAGTACATGTATATGTAAATATTTTTCTAAGCTGGAAAAAAATAAGATCATTTTCATTTAATTGAAGAAAAGAATGCTTAAATTAAAGATATTTTTTATGTTAAAAAAATATTTCTCATACATTGCAGAGTTCTTAATATAAACCTTTACTGGAATTCATTTATATTCCAATGCAACTTTTTGATTCCTCATACAGGAAGTTTGCAATAGTGATTATAGTATAATTTAATAAGAGAATGAGTGTCTGTGCTTCAACTTATCTTAACAATAATAAATGCATTCGAAATAAAAAAAGTTTTTTTCAAAATAAGGATACGCAGCACGACTGCTAAAATATTCAGAAAATATTGAAAGTTCAATCCACATTGATTGCTTGACTCAAATAAAAGCAATTAAGTATGTTGCATTATTGGGTTTCATAGTATGATACCATTTCAAATGTAAAAATTTGCATTCATTATGAATGTCGGAGCTTGTTGAGCAAGACAATTAATGTACGTCATTTAATATTAATCGGATATTGCCTAGCTTATGTCACCAGTCTCGGTTATTCAATAGTGCAACTCTAGCTGGCCGAGAATTAGCTAATATTTTTAAAATATGAAACTTGTGCATTTTACGCTGTTTTATATAAACTTTTATAAAATACACGCCGAAATCAGACAGACCTTAGGCTTAAAGGAGGGAGTCAGCGACTGGTTGGAAGCTCCATTTCAAAATATCGCCAACAATTTCAATTCCACTCATCTTCTCACTATTTATACACTAGAGCACCCAAGAGTTATATCGCGGTACTACGATGTAATCAGAAGTTTGACGAGACAAAATCCAGCTGTCAACATTTTGGCGAATACAAAAATGGTTATGGATAGGAAATACCTACAAAGAAGTGTGGTAACTTATTTATTTCTTCTTCACGAAAACAATAAAGTACAGTTGTTGCACGAGATTTTGGAAAAATTAAGAGACAAAAATTGGTATCATCCTAGACCGAAATGTCTGGTTATTTATTTGCACAACAATCAGCCCGTGATTCACTATCAAATGGTAACAATAGCCGCCTGGAACTTAAAATTTTTAGATTTCTCCATAATTGATGTGAATATGAAGAAAAAGTCTGTTGTTCTCCGATATTTCAATCCATTCAAAAACATGCATATCGACAACTTATTTGACATGAATATGAAAATATTTCCAGATAAATTATTAAATGGTCATAATTATTCGTTACGAACGGTTAAGGACGCATTCCAGTTGAATAACGGACGTCTCATATGGAGTAAGGACAGTCACTTGCGTGTAATGTCTATGATATTGGAGAAGCTTAATTTCTCGATAGTAAGTCCTATTATGCAGCAGGGTATGAAAGATTTTATCATATTAAACAATAGCAGAATAAATTTCTTACCATACACAGTAATTACTAGAAGTGTTCAAACCGATTCAATAACCGTGCACAAGAAAAGAAGGGAATACATTGCTATTGTTCCGATTTTAGGATACGCCAAGCTCCAAGGTCCATATAATGCCATGGGGTACGCGGTTGTAATGCTCATTATCATTAGTGGCTTAGTCTGTTTGAAAAAAATTTTAAAATTTGACAGCTATTACTGGTATGTCTTTAACGTAGTGGTGCAACTGTTAGGACTACCACCTCAAAATTGTCCATACAATGCGAAAGAGAAAATATTCTACATATGCTTCGCTGCTATAGCGATGAAGTATACCACTGATTTCTATTTAGACATCGTAGATTTTAAATTTACTTATAGTGTTGTACCATTGGATACAGCTCAACAAATATACGAATCTAAATTAACGGTAATAGGAAGCGCAGATACTGAATTCTTTGCTTTTGACAACAACCCGGATCCATACATACTGAAATTAAAGGAAAAAGTTATCATAACTAAAACTAAAAATATGGATGAATGCATAAAGCAGTTAGGTTCTGAGAAAAATGTTGTTTGCATTTTATTTGAGACGTATTTGAATACTGAAATTTTTGACGCATCGAAAATGAGGGTGGCAAAAAATCCATTCAGTTACTATTATCCGGTACGCAAACTAGATCCTGGATCTCCATATCTTGAGAAGTTACAAAAGCTGACCAACATTCTTGCAGACACTGGAATCATTTCGCGTTTTCGCTACATTGAAGCCAATAAGTGGGAGCAAAAATTAAGAAAACGTAATGAAATTCATAGTGAGTTAGCAGAAACATCAGTTAACACTCAAAAAATCTTCATGTTTGTTTTGATCTCTGGATATGGTTTTTCTAGTATAGTTTTTATTTGCGAGCATATCAAAAATGTGATACGGAAATATTCAGAACTATCTGCAAAAAATGCAAGCAGACGCGAATGAATATCAACAACGCTAAAAACTTTCATTATATATTTGTCCTATTATAATAATATTTAGTTATATAACCAAATAGTTTGTTTAGTTATCGAATCATATTTACATAATGAGGTATAGATAAATTTCATGAATTATTGATGGATTTCTATTTCAATATGTTATTATGTTATCACTATGTGTTACTAAAAAAGGACATAAAAAAGGATATGCAGCACGACCGATAAATTACAAAGAAATACTAAAAATTCAATTCAAACTGATTTTTTGACCCAGATAAAAATAAAGTATGTTTCATTATTGGATTTGACAGAATGATCTCACCTCAAATATAAAAATATACATTCATTATGAATGTCGGAGCTTCTTGAACAAGACAATTAATGTACGTCATTTAATATTAATCGGATATTGCCTAGTTTATGTCATCAGTCTCGGATATTCAATAGTGCAACTCTAGCTGGCCGAGAATTAGCTAATATTTTTAAAATATGAAACTTGTGCATTTTACTCTGGTTTATATAAACTTTTATAAAATACACGCCGAAATCGAACAGATCTTATGCTTAAAAAAGGGATTCAGCGACTTGTTGGAAGCTCCATTTCACAATATCGCCAACAATTTCAATTCCACTCATCTTCTCACTATTTATACACTAGAGCATCCAAGAGTTGTATCGCGGTACTATGATATAATTAGACGTTTGACGAGAAAAAATCCAGCTGTCAATATTTTGGCGGATACAGAAATGGTTATGGATACATATTACCTAAAAAGAAGTGCGGTTACTCATTTATTTCTTGTTGACGAAAACGATAAAGTACAGTTGTTGTTGTAAGAGTTTTTGAAAAAATTAAAAGAGAAAAATTGGTATGATCCTAGACCGAAATGTCTAGTTATTTATTTCCACAACGATAAATCCATGAATCACTATCATATGATAACCGAAAACGCTTGGAAATTAAAATTTTTTGACTTCTCCATAATTGATGTGAATATGAAGAAAAAGTCTGTTGCCCTGCGATATTTCAATGCATTTACAAACATGTATATCTACAACTTCTTCGAGAAAAATATGAAAATGTTTCCAGATAAATTATTAAATGGCCATAATTATTCGTTACGAACGCTTAATCGTACCTTCGAGTTGAATAACAGACGTGTCATACGAAGTAGGGACTTCCACCTGTACGTAATATCTATGATATTGGAGAAGCTTAATTTCTCGCTAATAATAAGTCCTATTATGAAGCCGAGTAAGAGAGATTTTAGCATGTTAAACAATAGCAGAATAAATTTCTTACCGTACAGAACAGTTGCAAGAACTATTAATTTAGATACAATAAACATGTTTGAGGACAAATTGGAATACATTGCTGTTGTTCCGATTCTAGAATACGTCAAATTTGAAGGTTCTTATAATGCTGTTGCGTACGCGGTTGTAATGCTCATTATCATTAGTAACTTAGTTTGCTTGAAAAAAAATTTAATAAACTTTAACGTAGTGGTGCAATTGTTGGGACTACCACCTGGAAATTGTTCGTACAATGCGAAGGAGAAAATATTCTACATATGCTTCGCTGCTATAGCGATGAAGTATACCACTGTTTTCTATTTAGATATCTTAGATTTTAAGTTTACTTATAATGTTGTACCATTGGATACAGCACAACAAATATACGAATCTAAATTAATGATAATAGGAAGTGCACTTTCATTTGACTTAGCTTTTAACTCCAACCCGGATCCATTCGTACTAAAATTAAAGGAGAAAGCAATCATAACTCAAAATATGGATGAATGCATAGTACAGTTACGTTCTGAAAAAAATGTTGTTTGCATTTTATTTGAGGACTATTTTGATACTAAAATTTTTGACGTATCGAAAATGAGGGTGGCAAAGAATCCATTGAGTTCTTATTATCAGGTATACAAACTGGAACCTGGATCTCCATATATTGACCAGTTGCAAAAGCTAATCAAGATTCTTGCGGACACTGGAATCGTTGCGCGTATTCGCAACATTAAAGCCAATACGAGGGCGCGGAAATTTGGAAGACATAATGAAATTCATAGTGAGATAGGAAAATCGATGCACATTCGAAAAATTTTCATTTATGTTTCGATCTTTGGATATGGTTTTTCTAGCATAGTTTTTATTTTCGAGCTGACCAAAGGTCTGATACAAAAACATCAGGACTATCGACAAAAAATGTGAGCAGATTCGAATGAATATCGTGTATGCTAAAAACGTTCATTATTTATTTATATTATTGTAATGTTTAGTTATCAAATCATATTTTTTATATAATGAGGCACCTATAGACAAGTTTCATGAATTATTGATTCAATATGTGCACATACATGTATTTCTATTTCACTATTTTATTATATTATTACTATATATTACTATTTCACAATATCACAAATAATTCAATAAAACTGGTAGTTTAATTGTATTAGAAGTGGCAATCTTTTTATATTAGAAAATATATTGTAAGTTTTATTTAAAAAGTAGTCAGTAACCCTTCGGTAGTTTAAGATTTTAGGGAATGTTTTAAGTAGATAATGGATAATAGAATTAATAAATTCTTACAAGCATTGAAATAGAAAGTATACAGCATTAACTTTACTTTATTCATAATGAATTATTTTAACATTTAATTTTTATAAACTTAAAGTTAAAAAAAGTATCGTAACTTTTTTGTACATAAGCTATTATAATATGAAATAAAAAGAGTCATGCAATAATTGTATAAATAGCCGATTTTAAAAAAAATTAGAAGATAAAATTACTTTTATGTATTTCTTATATAAAATTATATAAAGTGTAGTTTATATGTTGTAAAAAAACTATAAAATTTGTCCCAGAACATATTTAAATGTATTTAATTTTAATATTTAAATAGATTCTTCATACATTTGGTAGCAGTACCGAAAAAAATTAGTACACGTAAATGTAAATATTTCAGAGTTAGAAAAAATAAAATTATTTTTATTTAATTGAAGAAAAGAATGCTTAAATTAAAGATATTTTTTATGTTAAAGAAATATTTCTCATAGAGGACAATTCTTAAGAGGATACGATGTGGTCGTAAAGATTTCTATTTTACTGGTTTTTGCATTTAACGAAATGTATAAAAATAGAAATTAATTTTTGGATAAAACTCTCTGTCCCCATTTGGATAATGATGTAATCATTACGTGGTTCAAATTTTCACGGAAGTCCACCCACAATTCACAGAGATTTTTGTCCTCGAAAATTTTGTTCATAATTTACAGCGATTTTTTTCGCCAAAGTTTTTAACGACAAAAATCTGTGTGAATTGTGAGTGGAATTTTATGAAACTTGAATCACGTAATGTTTATATCATTACCGAGATCGTGACCTTGTGTTTTTTCCAAAAATTAATCTCTATCTTTATACATATAGTTAAATGCAAGTACCGGTAAGGTAGAAGTTTTTCCGACTATACCACATCCTATTCAACTTTTTGCTTCCTCATAAAGAAAGCTTGCAATGGTGATTTTTAGTATATTTTAATAAATGTGTGAGTGATTATGCTTCAACTTCCCTTAATAGTCATAAATACGTTCGACATAAATAAGTTTTTTTCACAAAAAAGAATATGCAGCACGTATGCTAAAATATCAAGGAAATATTAAAAGTTCAATTCAAGTATGTTGCATTATTCGATTTCACCGTATGATACCATCTCGAATGTAAAAATTTGCATTCATTATAAATATCGGAGCTTGTTGAACAAGACAATGAATGTACGTCATTTAATATTGATCGGATATTGCCTAGCTTATGTCACCAGTCTCGGTTATTCAATAGTGCAACTCTAGCTAGCCGAGAATAAGCAAATATTTTTAAAATATGAAACTTGTGCATTTTACGCTGTTTTATATAAACTTTTATAGAATACACGCCGAAATCAGGGAGACCTTATGCTTCGAAGATGGGGACAGCGATTGGCTAGAAGTTCCATTTCAAAATATCGCCAACAATTTCAATTCTACTCATCTTCTCGCTATTTATACACTAGAGCACCCAAGAGTTGTATCGCGGTACTACGATGTAATCAGAAGTTTGACGAGACAAAATCCAGCTGTCAATATTTTGGCGGATACAGAAATGGTTATGGATACATATTACCTACAAAGAAGTTCGGTAACTTATTTATTTCTTGTTCACGAAAACGATACAGAACCGTTATCGCACTCATTTAAGATTTTGAAAAAATTAAGAGAGAAAAATTGGTATCATCCTAGACCGAAATGTCTGGCTATTTATTTTCACAACAATGAACACAGGAAACACTTTCAAATGATAACCGAAAGCGCTTGGAAATTAAAATTTTTAGACTTCTCCATAATTGATGTGAATATGAAGAAAAAGTCTGTTGTCCTGCGATACTTCAATCCATTTAAAAACATGCATATCGACAACTTCTTTAAGAAGAATATGAAAATATTTCCAGATAAATTATTAAATGGTCATAATTATTCGTTACAAACGCTTAAGGACGCATTCCAGTTGAATAACGGACGTGTCATACAAAGTAGGTTCAGCTACATGCACGTAATGTCTATGATATTGGAGAAGCTTAATTTCTCGATAGTAAGTCCTATTATGAAGCAGGGTAAGAGAGATTATAGCATATTAAACAATAGCAAAATAAATTTCTTACCATACGGAATAATTGCAAAAAATGATCATTTAGATACAATAACCATGTATCATGACAGCTTGAAATACATTGCTATTGTTCCGATTTTACGATACCGTAAGTTCCAAGGTTCATATAATGCTGTTGCATACGCGGTTGTAATACTCATTATCATTAGTGGCTTAGTTTGTTTGAAAATATTCTTAAAATTTGACAGCCATTACTGGGATGTCTTTAACGTAGTGGAGCAACTGTTAGGACTACCACCTGAAAATTGTCCATACAGTGCGAAAGAGAAAATATTCTACATATGCTTCGCTGCTATAGCGATGAAGTATACCACTGATTTCTATTTAGACATCGTAGATTTTAAATTTACTTATAGTGTTGTACCATTGGATACAGCTCAACAAATATATGAATCTAAATTAACGATAATAGGAAGTGCAGCTGCTTCTTACTTTGCTTTTGACGCTAATACAGATCCGTACATACTGAAATTAAAGAAAAAAGCTATAATAACTGAAACTAATAATATGAATGAATGCATAAACCAGTTACGTACTGAGAAAAATGTTGTTTGCATTTTATTTGAGCCGAATTTGAAAACTAAAATTTTGAACGTATCGGAAATGAGGGTGGCAAAAAATTCATTCAGTTATTGGTATCCTTTATTCGTACTAGAACCTGGATCACCATATATTGACAAGTTACAAAAACTAATTAACATTCTTGCGGACACTGGAATCATTGCTCGTTTTCACAATTCCGAAATTATAGACGTGTGGAAATTTGGAAGAGGGAATAATATTCATAGTGAGATAACAGGAGCATCGGTCAATACTCGAAATATTTTCAATTTGGTTTTGTTTTTTGGATATGGTTTTTCTAGCATAGTTTTTATTTTCGAGCTTACCAAAGATATGATACAGAAACGTTAAGACTATCGGCAAAAAATTCGAACAGACTCGACTGAATATCGTCAACGCTAAAAACTTTCATTATATATTTTTTCTATACAATGTGTATACTGGTAAAAAATTAATGGGGTTTGTGGCCATATAATGGCGAAATTCACCATATATGGCCACATTATTCTGAAAAATATGGCCATAATTTCAATTGATTTTAAAAGGGCTATTGTTAAAAAAAATGATTTTGAATTAAGGATTTGTTCATAAGAAAATAGTTTAAGTTAATAAGAACCTCATTATTTACAATATTATAAGTAAATAATGATAAACAACCGGGACTAATGATATAAATGTATAATAATCATTAAAATGCATATTTTACTTGACAAAAGTAAGGTTAGTTTATTTGTCTGTCTCTTACTCTGTCACTCTTAGCCAGAAGACCATTATGAAACTATGAAATAATTTAAAAATAATAAATAAATTATAAATAATAAATCACATTCATGAAATTAAAATTTTGATCAGATGTTCACTTTATTTATACTTTTGGTATAATCTATGATACGAACATTTCTTACAAATTAGAAGAACAAATGTTTAAGGTTATAATATAAAATAAATAAACATGCACGCCACGGCACTTATCATACAACAACTTAACATAGAACAACAATATGGCCATATTATGGTGAAATTACTGTCAGGAATTGTCTGTAACCCATGGCCAAAATATGTTTGCCCAGCCATATCTTCTGGTTAAATTTTTACCAGAGTAGTTATCAAATCATATATATAATGAGAGATAAATTTTATGAATTTTTGATGCAACATGTGCGCATATATGTATTTCTATTTCACTGTGTTATTATGTTATCACTATATATTACTATTTCGCTATGTCACAAATAATTCAATAAAAATGGTAATTTAATTTTAGTGGAAGTGGTAATTTTTTCATCTTAGAAAATAAGTATGTTCTAACTTTTATTTAAAAAGTAGTAGTCAGTAATCCTTCTGTAGTTGAAAATTATAGGGAAAATTTTAAGTAGATAATTAAAAAATTATTACAAATCTTGAAATACAAAGTATAGATCAATCATTAACTCCAGTTCACAAAATTCATAATAAAATATTAGGGTTTAATAGTTATAGCCATAAGTTAAAAAAAAGTGTTTTAACTTTTTTTTACATTAGCTATTAAAATATGAAATTATAAGAGTCATGAAATTTTATGTATCTATTAAATGGACGAATTGAAAAAAAAAAATTAGTACACAAAATTAATTTTGTGTATTTTCAATTATTTCTGAATAACAATAATATTCGATAGTTTGATGCTTGAGTAGAGAAGTAAATTTAGTAACTATTGAGAGTATCATTTATACTAATTATGAAATTATATTATATTATTTTTAGCTATATAGTCTACAATTATAGGTAGGAACAAATGAATCGGCAGCGGTTTTTAACTCGACATTCCACAAAAACTATTAGTTTATCGATCGATAAAAAAGTAACAGAAGTAATCAATATTACAGAAATACAACAGAAATACAATATTAGGTACTGGTTTCCTCAACAGCAGCGACACTCAATGAAATGTAAATTTGTCTACACCTTTTAATTAAATTCATATAATATTTCATGACAAAGTTTATACTTGGTACAACGCTGAAATAATGATGTACTCATCCCAGTAATAAAAAAAAGAGAATCGATAACTCGCAGCGCTTCGAGTAGGCGAGCATTGACAGACCGACATTAGCATAATTCGCATCACTTGAAAATCTCGAATCGCTCAAACTTTTTCGGTACTTGACACTCGATAAATAGTAAACGAAAAAAAAAAACAACGAAGTTAAGGGGCGCGTTATAGGCCATTTCACAGGCCCGAATTTAGGTGAAATTTTTACTGTCCCATTACGCGCACAGTCATAAAATCCTTCTGCACATGGTCAATTTTTAAGAACAACACCTCCGTATACATATATACATTTCTATAAAAGCGTTTCGCAAACAACCCGTAAAACCAGCCGGTAAATTTCACCCGTTTTCTCTTCACCCTTCATCATCGAGAAGTTTATTCGAGATAATGTATATAGATGCAGGAGCAGTGTATAGCGGCCGTATAACGCCAAGTGGCAGGGCGAATTTCATGTTTCCGTGGCAATCGACTCGCTGTCTCTCTCTCTCTCTCTCTCTCTCTCTCTCTCTCTCTCTTCGTTCAAGCGCCTGTCTTCGCTCCGACACTCGGTGTCGCTTTATCGCTCCCAGTTATCCCTGAAACGGACAATAACTAAGACGCGCGTTTGGATTTGTGCTGAATAAACTGGAATTCGAAAATAGCAAAAGTCTTCTTTACGCTATAATAATCAGACTGCAATTTTGCAGACGAAGAATAATTTTTCTTACAAGGAATGAGATATCTTTTCAAACTGTGAAATTTTAAGCTTTTCCGGTCTCTTCGCAAAACGGCTATAATTCCTCGAAACATTCTCTCCAACACTTTTTCAGCCTCCGCATAGCTGTCGATCACAGCCACACATCGGACCTGGCGCAAGTCTCTACGATTAAACGCCGCTATTTCTTTTTTCTCTTCCCTTCTCCACCCACCCCCTCCTCACCCATACACTCGCTGATTGCTCCCTCTCCCTCTTCTATATTTTTTGCGCCTCAGCAGTTCGCAGCTCTCATTCCATTATTCTTCCGATTTTTTTTTTGTGCGTTTTTCAAAGGCGGACTCTTGGAGAGTCGCTGCCACTGCCGCCGCTGCGTCCGCCTGAGGAACAATAAATCGAGGTCGCTTCTTTACGGCGGAATAAAAGAATAAAGCGAGAGAGCACCTGGTAAAAATGGGAGCGAGAGGTGAACGGGAATAAAGGACAGAGTCGCGCGACGGTGAATTCTTTAAATGCGTGGGGGAGTTAGGAGCCAGAGACAGAGAGACAGAGAACGAGAGGGATGAAAAATGAAGGAGAGAAAGGACGCGAGAGAAACTCCTGCGCGGATACGTGGAGAGCCCGAATCTATGTAGCTATGCAGTCGAGACATCCTTGAAGATATTGAATTTTATCGCGGGGATATGATCGAAATCGTATTTGCGTATCGGGAAGATTACTCGATTTTAATGGGCACGCGTTACACGTAATTAAGTGGAAACAGACGTCGAACGGATAAAAATCTTTCTTCTATTCTGTGTGAAAGAGCGTATAGCTTTTATTTCATTTGGCGTAAATAGAATGAGTAGTTATGTCTCTTTTTTTTTTTATATGTCATCGCTCGACGCTATGAATATCACATTGAAGGCGAACTTTTATAACTAGGATATTCGTATAGGGGTGTAAAAAAATCATGAATTTAATAAAAGCGTTATGTCTTTGACTAAAATATAAAATAACGCTAAAGTGGCTATTATTGGGGCTTTTATACTTAAAATGAATATATGTATTTTTTATAAAATCAATTATAGCTCCGACATCCCTGTAGAACGATTTTCATAGTCCGTATATTACATATATTCTATTTTTATGAGCAATTATGGGTACACGCCCATTTGGACTTGTTTGTCGCTAATTGAATTATTTTATACACCGTGTATAATTTCGAAACTCTGTAAAGAATGAAATCGACCATATGAACTATCTCTAACTATCACTCTATTCTTTAAGTAAAAAGGTTCAAGCTAACCGATAGACATGTTCCCAAATTCAGTTTAAAAGTCTTCTTTAAATTCAACGTTTCCCCACTGTGTAACATAAAAAAATCCCCTAAAAATCAGTTTGAAAACCCTCTCCAGCGATAAATTTCCCACTCGACCAAACACCTCCGCCCCGCAGATGAGAAAAAAAAAGTAAATTAACGCAAGCATATAAACTTGTCGCAACGGCAAATAATCATGAAAGTTGAGAGCAAAAAGGAAGGACCACCGGACTGCCACCGTCGTCGCCCATTCTCCGCGCTTATACTCGGGCGCTCGTTGAATTTTCGGCAAAGCAAAATTAACCGAGCACGATGCGATCGGCCATTCGCTCGGGCCATAAAAGTAAATAAAAAGCGTAAAGCGAATCCGGAATTCAAGGCAAGTGGGATTTTTAAGCAAATCCAAGGCTGCTGCACACACGCAGTCGGTGGATAAAACCCAATCGCCACACATACTTAGGCGTGTATGAGCGTGTGTGTGTGTACAGCGGCGAATTCGTTGGAGCGAGGGACACGAGCGTATGGGCTAACTTTTTACGAGCTGCCATCAAGCGTATAGCGGACACAATAAAAGCCGCGCGCGCGGACTCTCCTCTCTCTTTCTCTCTCTCTCTCTCTGTCTCTCCGTGTCTATCTCTGGCTGCAGCGGGGGACATGCGCCAAGAAGTGCGCGCGTGACGAGGATGACATCGGAAAATCAATGAGTCGCTCGCTGCAACGCCGCCGCGACACACTCTTTTTCACTATAAATCTATATCCTCGTCTCGGGCGAGAAAGTGGCGCGAGCGGACCGATCGCGACACTCTTACGATTTATGAAATTCCCGCGCGCGGCTGCATCTTTTCGTATATATACCCGCGTGCGCATCGAGAGCATACACGTAGGAAGTGGGTGGGGATGAGGATAATGCGGTTGAGCGCTCGAGTTGAAAGCTCTCGTAAATTACTTGGGGCAGGGGGTCGTTACGCAATTTGTATAAGCCGCGTGGACGCTTATCCAAGTCCAGGCCCGATGAATATCGCTGAAGAGCGGTCTTCCTTTCGTGCGCCGCTTTGATGCGCGCACGCGCGCGGGGGGGCGAGATTTTAATATGTGTGCTGCGAACGATCGGTACCGATGGCTGAGAGGCTGATCGCACGAGATTTTCCGCTCTCTCGGTTTTTGCCGATGAGCCGCGATTCGTCGAATTATCAACGATTTCGCAATATTTCGTAATCTCTCTCGCGATTTAAATTTAACGAGGGCAAACATCGCATAGTACATACGTTTGAATTTTTCGATTCGAATTTACGATAGAAATTTTCGAATTTATTTCAATTCCGAGTAATTAAGTCTGATTATTATGGAATTAACGTATAGATAAATAGAATTCCAACAATTTATTTTATCGATTATAGAAAATGGAATAGTAACATGCAGTTGGTTATGTAATTGAAATACATTGAGGATATATTAGCAGATGATTAACATTATAAAATCAATATCCCTATAAAATCGTCACTCAGCTGAATTGATTAGTAATGTTACAATACACGAGCCAAACCACAAAGGACCATCCCCACCAGATACCTCCCGAAATTCGGAGATTTAATTTTTCGGTCCTACAGCCGCGATTACGCAACTCCACGGGCTCTGTACATCGTCAGCATGCGCGTTCCGCGGCCAGCGACACGCGACGTCACCGACATAACGAGAAACTGTCAGTCGGAACCGCGTCGGGGGATTTTTGCCACAATCTCCGGTACATGCCTCGCTGTATAACTATACGCATCCACGGATTTGGGCGTGTGTATAACGTGTGTGTCGGGATAGAGGGGGCGGCAACATCCGATACTATCGCGCCGTGTAATCCGCGTATGAGCGCCACGTATACGAATTTCCTAATCGATTTCGCTCTGAGCTCTGCTGCGGATCCTGTGCGAAGCTTCAAATTTTTCGTGTATATGAGTCGGCGAGTAGTTGATGGGAATATGAATTCTTGGATCGATGAATAGGCTGAATTGAGACGTGGGACTTTCGGTATCTACTTTTTTTTTTTCGGATTTCTGTCGATTTAGTGAGTTGTTCGATTTTGACGTGCGCATAAGCGTTTTAATTGCGTAGTTAATACGGCACTGCTGAATAAATGAGATTTAAATTTAATTTTGCATTCTATACCGGTTTACGTCAACAACCACGGAAAAGCATATCAACGCATGAATCAACAAACTAAAAGACAAACAAATATAAAGACTTATAAACAATTCGTAGATCCATTATGAATCCTAATTTCCCCTTTCACAGGCTAATTAATGTTCGATCGGTCTGGCGAAAATCAGCTCATAAACCTCTTGGTAAAGTACGAGACGCGAGGTGTCGTCGTAATAGAAGCTTGCACTTTCGGTCGCAGGACACACTCGACGCACCACCGAGGCTTTCGCACTCGCTCCGGCGCGTTGTTACGCGCGAGCACGCCCCCACTCGTCGCGCGTTAATGCGATTGAGCGACACGATAAAACGTACAGGTACGTATATATGTATACATGTGTAAGGGGGAGAGCAGAGCGAGTAGAGGAGTGACGTGGCAATTTACACGGGGCGACGATGACGACGACGAGGTGAGACGAATTTCGCACTCGCGAGGAGGTGGAGTAGGAGGGAACACTCGCGTAGCGCACAGATCGGAATTACGTGGAAATGGGGAAGTGATACTGAAGGAAATCTTTCTCTTTTTTTTTTGTCACAATGAGAATGAGTTGCTTTGGATTTCGAGCCTATTATTGGAATTGTTTTGGATTGTCATTTAGGAATGGGTTTACGTTAGAGAGGAAACGAGAAATATTCTATATGTAAATTGAGTTTTTCGAGCGAGGAGCTAAAAATACAGTCGGTACTTTTTTGCTAGTGGGACCACTAATAGTATTTGTGTAACGTTTGTGGGGCCAAGTCTTTTGTGGCGTAAGAAGGAGTTGGAAATGAAAGGATGTTGCTTCCTGTGCCTTACGACAAAAAAAAGGCGTATTAAGTTTCGGTGCTTTCAGGAAAAATATTAACATCGCGGGTAATATTTGCTTAGTCGTAGGAATATTTGTAACACATGTTCATCTCCTTAACCGCTAAAATCTCTATGCTCGTGTAAAAGGATATTTTATTACAAAGAGAGCATAAAAGCCGCACAGATGAAAGTGGAAAAAGGATAAAAAATTTAAGCGAGCGAAAGCCTTTGTTATACCGATATAAAGTATGTAATTGAAAAGTTAATAGTTACTTAAAGCCTATCATCGCCGAAGAAACTTTTCCCAGTAAAGTAACATTCAAAGTGTTCATAAAAGGTAAAAGCATCTAAAACCTAATGCGATAATTACCCTTTTTAATTTTCCAGTTACGAAGTAGCGTAAAACTATTTTCCTGTACCCAAAAGAAACACTCCACCTGTCGAAAATTCCGTACATATCACTTAAAAAACTTCTTCTCTCCACTTCCGAACAAAGAAAACAAAACGAAGAGAGAACCTTTCTTATCGGCGTTCTTCAATAAACCAACGCAAGAAAGTCGTCGTCGAGGCAAGGAACAAAAAGCTCGCCCCGGCGATTTGGATTATAGCTTATACGGAGCGCGCTGAGGTGCACGAACGTAAGTTTCTAGTTCCGCAGATGGGCGACAAGCGCATTTCGGGAGAGTCACGAAAACTCCCCGCGTATAGCAAGGACTTGGGTAAGACTTTGTAATTTAAGGCTGGTAGGGAGTGTGCGAGGGTAGACTCGCGGCGACCGCCACCCGCGAGTGCGTTAAGAAAGTGTCACGAACAGCCTGAATTTTCGAGCGGCATAAATTTGCATAAACAAAGGCTGGAAAAGTAATAAACGTCGTATGTCTTCGTGTAGCGTGTGTAATACACTATTTACTGCTAGGCAGCGGCGTATATGTAATAAGTACTGACGCAAACGGGCGAACTAAGTTTCCCGTTAACTGCAGGCCCCCGAGCCAAAAATTTCGACGATTGTCGGGCGCCGCCCGTCGTCGCGTTACGTATCAGAACGTGTGTGCGAAAGCGCACAAATGAGTTGGTTCAATAATAAACAAACGTAATTATGCTGTTTAGCTGTACATAACATGCACGTTAACTACGTATGCGTGTTATTAATTATGCCCTGGAAGTGGTTATTTTTGTAATTACGCTCGACTACGGAAATTTCGTGTGAAAAGAGTGTGTAATTAATTAGTGCATTATTAATATACACGTTGATTCGAATTCACGTGAGGCCTATTAAAAATTACGTTGTGATTGTATAACGAGAAGATTACGCATGTGTGCGAATGAAAGTTAAAAGAATTTAATCGGGGACTTATACGACTGATTAAAGATTGTAAGAAAATGTGACAGGAAATTTATCGCCGCCATAAATTCTTGAATAATGTGACGCTTCGAATAGAACTTGAGCTAAGTAGCCCTTAAATTAATCCCTTTTCTTTAAACTATTCCACTAAAAATCACAGCTATCATCCCGTAAACAAAACCTATAATTTAAATTTCGTCTTTTTCCTCACTTCAATATGCAAACTTTCGTAATTAGTAATATCCGTCGAATTAGCGTCGGCAGCTAATGATATTCATAAACTGCAAAACGGTATCTCATGCGATGTAACATTATCTCGCAACCCCTATCTTACCCGTCGTTGTATGCAAATACTCAAACAAGTAACCCGATACATGTAAGACCACTAGCTGATGTATGCTGTCATCGAACATCGCTTCATCCCCGTACACTACCTCCTACTGCATACTAACGAGGTCATGTTTCTTGACTCGACTTCATTTTTCCCTCCTGTGTTTCGACGGGAATTCTGACGATTTTTATAAATTTTCGGATCGACGCCATTTCCTTACAATTTATCGTATATGCTGTCTCATAAAATTGATAAAGATATTTTAAATCAAAAATATCAACGTTATACTTGTTAGTAATAAATAGTAATTTGTAGTTCAACATTGCTAAGTCATGCGCGTTATTTCAATTTCGAATCTGTCTGTTTTACTACATTATATCGCGATTGAATATATTTATTATTATATTGAGTCACGTTTCGATCCCATTTCTTTCGCACTTTTTTCATTTGAATTTGAATAATATAATTCAGCATAACATTTGAATGGAAATATCCTGTCGTTCCTACGAATTATCATATTACATTGCATTACATTATCACCCAGTAAATGTACAGTCAAATGCATCAATCATTCAATTTTTCACAATATACGTTCAGCATGGAAATTAAAATCTCGAAACTTCGACGGGTAATAAAGCATTTTGTTAATGGGCAAAATTTTGCATACCTATATTAATAAATAACCTGTCAAAGTGGAAAACTTCTAGCCAACAAGTTTCGCGATTTGACGTGCAGCCCATCCCTTAAGCTTTTTTTTTCAAAAGTTGATTAATTATTAGTTGAAGAGAGAAAAAAATGTCTTACTCAATGTATAAAGTTTATTAACGAAGTAATATAAAGTTTTGAAAATGTTATTGTGTCGCGTTCAAGATTTTTTCCAATATCAGAGAGAAATTTCATCGCGATACCATCAAAACATACGTATAAAGGCAGGAGATTTTTCCCGATAATTTTGATCTCCTTGTAGCGGATGCCACCCTCCTCAGTATTCCTCCGTGAAAATACTCCTACATCCGATTCTAGATACCTACTCCGGATGAGTTTCGATTCCGACTTTTTTCATACTTAAGTGTATACCTATCGAGGAATCTCAAATTTACGTTTATAGTGAACTCCTTTTCATTTTCCTTTACTTTTGCAAATCCTGATACGAAAAAAATATTTAAAGACAGAAAATGTTTATAATTATTTAACTAACGCGACGATTGACAGTAAAGCTAAATCTTACTGTAAATAAGAAAGTTAAATGAGAGTGAAAAGACAAGCAAAAATTCGGTTTGATTTTCATTTAATGAAAAAGGTCAATACCCCAAGGAGAATGAATATAACTTTTCAGAAAAGTCCAACTCCTATAACTTGGCTATCCTTATAGAGCATAAAAAATATGAATTCCAACAAAAATTTAAACTCCTTTGTGTGAAAGGAGAAGTAATAAAAGCAGTCGATAAAATTTTTAAAAACTGCCCGTATACGTAACGGATCTTACGCACTTGATCGTAAAATCAATCATTTTACATTACTCGTATCGAAATCGCTTCGACTTGAAACTGCACGCAAACCATTTTCATCCAAGTCTACTTTGTACTCAGTTAAAAAGTTTCGCTTTAATTAGCGTTTATTTACCTGTATAAAATTGCATTCCATTCTTTTAATTAACTGAATTCTATTCGACTCTCAGTCCATAGAATGTCGTTTAATTATAAATTAATCCTCTGCTACCACGACTGTACATCCAAATCTTAAGGATATACAGTCAGCAACTATTCGTAAAACATTATAAATAATATTACTTTTACATGAAAGTGATATATTTCGAATGAACATACATTGTAAGTAACTTATTCTTTACTTAATAAAACATCAACAACATTATTATTATATTTATATCAACTAATAGATCAATAAGTTAAGGAATAAAAAATTCGTTTTTTCCAAGTTTAATCCACGATTTTTGTCCGATTCTAAAAATTATGGGTTCATTCTGTTCGTGTTCGAAAACTTAAGCAAGCCATCGTTAGTTATATTGGTTTTTCATTTTCAAAATTAGTATCGTCATAAATTAGTTATAGTCATATTACTATATTAGTTATATATTGTCATAACAAATTTTGAAAATGAAAAAACAATTCAACTGAGGATGGATCGCTTAAGTTTTCGACAACGAACAAAATGAACCCATAAATTTTAGAATTGAACAATAATTGTGGATCAAACTTGGAAAAAACGAAATTGGTAATTTTGTTTTATTAAATAAAGAATAAGTTACTTACAACGTATGGTCATTTAAAATATACCACTTTCATGTAAAAGTAGTATCATCTATTGTTTTTCGAATAGTTGCTGATTTGACTTGCAAGTATCGCTTGTACATCCTTAACCTTCACGTAAACAAAATTAATCTAACCCATTATTCTATTTCGTTATCATAAACTATTATTATATATTTCCGCTTTTGGATGGTGAGAAAAGGAGAAAATCTCACTATCAACCAAAATCATTCATAAGTATTCAAAATCATCAATGGTTCGATAATAAATACAACATCTTCTTCCATATTAATTATTTAATCCAGCATGCATTTCGCGCACGTCCGATCGTAAAAGAACCTCAGATGGTCAGCCTCCAAAAATACCCCAACACAAGCCTTTAATATTCCAGCCAACTTTTCGAAATTATTCATCGTATCTCGGCACAGCACAACAGGATACAGAAACCTGCGAAACTTTGAAAATTGACGAGCAGCGCAGAAAAATAACGCATCAAAGATCGCGCTACTTCTACCCCCTTCCTTTGTTTTTTTTCCTCCCGTTAGACGCTGTTTTATATGCGCGGACGCGAGACGCTCGAACTTTTCCATAACACACCGAAAGTTTGTTAGCTCGCGCGCATAAACACAGGCGCGCGACGAATCCTCTGCCACCATTGGCCAAGGAAGGAGCTGTGAGCGAGGCTTCGGTCTGGTTTAACGCGATCGAACGAGTCAACTCTCGGTGCCGAGCGAAACTCCTAATTGAGTTAAGGGATAGGTCGAGTTCCGCCGAGCTATCATCTGCTTTGCGTAAATCCGCGACGTCTCTGGCGAAGTGGAGCTTTGTACCCTACATCGTGCCACACAAGATCTCTCTCTCTCTCTCTCTCTCTCTCTCTCTCTCTCTCAGTGTGCGTGTGAATGTGTACGTATGTGTGTGTGTGTGTGTGTGTGTACGTAGGAACGCGGTATAGATCTGTAGACGCGACTTGGCATCGTGCCATTTCTCGATTCCTCCGCCCTCTCGCAAAAATTGGAAAGACCAAAGCTAGCGACCGATGGTCTGGTGTGTGTGTGAGTGTATATATGTATACAGCTGCAGGAGGATGCAGCACAGCTCCACTCCCACTCTCATCTACGACCCTTTTTTTTGGCCTTTTTAGCATTTTCTGCGGACCCTGGAGCGAGAGAGGCAAACATGTATCGAGCGCCAAAAGAGTAAGAGCTTCGAAAAGAGGAAGAGAGAGGGAGAGGGAGAGGATATCCATGTTTGTGTGCATGTGGATACGGATGGGAGAAAGTTCTCTACGAGTGTACGGAAGGAAGCTGAGAGGGAAGTAGGATACACTTTATGGTGATGGAGCTTGAGCTGGGCTGCAACTGACTGTGCACTATTTGGGAAACAACACTGCACGTCTCTCTGCACGTCCCTCTATACGTGTGGGTGAGAGGGAGAGAGAGAGAGAGAGAAGAACGTATAAACCTGAGAGAGAAGATTGTCTATAGGTCGAGGATTTAGTGTGACGTTAAATTTTTAGGGGAAGAAAGAGGGGTAATGGTATATCGATACTTTTCGAATTTTTTGCTCCACGAATTAATAGCTCCTTGAACATCGCGCTGGAATGTGCTGCTCCCACTTTCTTTTTTTCCCTGCCTCAGCGGCCAAGTTTGGCGCATTTCAGATTCCGAAGATTTCAGATTCAGTAGATTTGAAATTCAAGAGTGGAGAGCTGAACTGTTTGCAGGATAGAACGGCTGATGGGTCAATTTGGTGATAAGAGAGCTTCTGAAGCTCTAGGATCGATTACCAGATTGTTGCTCATTCCATCTCGGCTACAGAGGCTATCCGTGACTCCTCGAGAAATTTAAATATAGCACAGTTTAAAGCTGTTAAAATCTCGACTGTCTCTCGGTGGCGAAGATGGAACGAAGCAATTCGCAGTTGATCGATCGGATGCTCGTGGCGAGCAAAGTCTTCACCGAGTGCACCATCCACAATTTGACTAGGGTAAGTGATTTCGGAACATCGATCAGCTCGACCAGACTGACCACTTTTAGACGTTCCCAGGCTTGGGTTTGTTTTCTCCGGACTTGGACCGATCGACAACTTCACTCACGCAAATGAAGGTCCGAGCAATCAGTAGCCATCTGATACTGGCGCATTAAAAGTGAATTAGCAAATTTACGCTTTAAAAATTCGATTACGATCCTCGATATCAACTTCATATAGTGTTCATAATATTAGGTCTAATACGATCAGCGTACCCAGTTATTACTCCGTAATTCGCGTCATCGAACCAAAGCAAAACTCAGCTCAAATTAGGAGTTAAATCAAGTTCCCATTCCAACGCGGGTAATCCTCCGCGCATTAGCAAGGATATCACCATTCCCTTTGATTCCCACGCCTACGTGACGCGACTGCAGAAGTTCTGCATTACGCGCGAAGTGCCTAAAAAAAAGACAGGTGGAAATGAAAGATGAGGAAATAGCGAGTGAATACAAAAAGGGGAGAGGAGTGGAGGCAATTGTGCCAAACACTTGCACTGATGTGCAGTTGTTGCGTGGTTGAGCGTGATATCTAATTCATCTGCTATGTGGGTAGGCATTATCTCTGAAGCAAGTAAAAGCTGGAAATAAAAGGAATGTGTTGAAAAGCTGGATATTATCGCATTAAAATGTTATATAATACGTAATATTGAAACATTCTAATTATATTAATAATCGTTAAATGGACCTGATCAAAGAAAACCCAATCACCCCGTATTCATCTTGAATTTTCAATTACATACTAAATTTACAGGATAATTGTCGAAAGTAAGAGCTCTGAATCTACTTTAAGAGCCCGAACGCTTTCATTAATGACGAGCGAAGCGGCGCCACTAAATTTCTCGGCAGTTATCACAATTTTTACCGGTCCGCTGGGTCCAGGCGGAATGGAAACGCAGCTAGTCGTCTTCGGGGGGCTTCGGGGCGCGCGCAAGAGCGAAAAATCCGTATATCCGTATAATCCGCGGAATGCTGTGCTCTCTCGGAATTCCTCGCGACGACGACGACGACGACGACGACGAGAGAAGGGCATGTGCATCCAAAGAAAGACGGAATGTAAAATCGTTGGCCCGTTTACTCGTAGACTGTGAGAGTGAGAGAGGGGGAGGGGGGAGAGAGAAAAGCTCTTTGTGAATATATATAGGTGCAGTTACACACGGATGCGCGCTTCTCTGCTGAAGTTGCGCTGTTGGGCGAGGGTCAGAACGGAGGCGAGACTGCGAAGCTTAGAAAAACAGTCGGACGATCTTGGTAGTTTCCTGGATTAAATTCACTGCCTAATGCACCGTAATTGCACGGAACGGAGAAGCGCGCAGTGTATGTCTGTATATATACTTATATATATAGCCGTGCGGGAAGAACGGGAATGGCGATGTAGTCTTGTTTTCCCATCTCCTTCGGTGCTTATTATCCTACTGCTTATGTTCAGCCTGCAACCATGTTCGACTGGCTGGCCCCGGTTCGCCTTCTTTTGTATGCCGCCTAATGAGATTTCCGTACTACTGCTACGCCAGCGTTGTGTCCCACTGCGAACCGACGTAGTCTCTACCTCCGCTCCGATTGAGATAAGAGCAGACCAGCAGACGGGTTTGTCTTTGGCTTTGGTCATAAATTTTACTCGCTTCGAGGGCCGGAAAGTATTGTCCCCTGAATGCGCAATGGTTTTTCGAGCTCGCGCAATTTATCCTTATAAAGTATAAAGAGAAATTTGGGAGACTTCCTTTACCCAGACACTGGAACTCGAAATGCGGAAGTTTACAAAGGTAGGGCGCGCGAGTCGAATAGAAATGCAATACCGCAATAGTGAGACCGATAAATTAGAGGTCGCGTATCGCTTTGGAAAGGAGACAATAAAAAGTTCGAACCGACGTCACGACGGCCAATAAAACAAAAGTGTGCCCCGCGATAAAAATCTTATCGCCGATCCTCTGGACGATGATAAGATTTGAGCCGGAGAGCTCGATCCAAGAAATTTTGAGGACTCCACATAACGTCTATATACACAAGAGAGAGAGAGAGAGAGAGAGAGAGAGAGAGAGAGAGAGAGAGCGAAGGACCAGGGCCATAATTTTCCAGAGGGGCAGATATCGGCGGCGGCAGTAGTGCAAAAATGACACGTCGTTATAGCGCGGCAGAAGCGCATTAAAGCCTCGCGCCGCGCACATTCTATTTTGTCTCTTCGGTATTCTATTTCGCGTCTTGGTTGCGAGCCAGCGAGGGCCGCCCGGACGCTATATAGCAGCGTAAATGTTTCTCGAGGCCTCTTATTTATGAAAAAAGAAAAAGACACGAAAGAAAGGGAACGAAAATAACAAGATACTCGGCGCTACGCTGTGTTCCATAAACCTACGAAATTCATCGCTTATTTGTACATGGACAAAGTTATTGCGATTTTTTAACCTACTGTGTCTAGCGGTGAATATGTATAAATCTGCGGGTATCGCGGTCCCGATCGTTAACATTGGCGGAAAACGCTGATGTACATTTTTGTTTAGCTTTATGTTCGGTCATTGTTTTGTTTGGAGATAAAAAAAAAACGTAAGATTTTTTACGAGAAAAATATGTTTGTTCGAGGTGCGAACGGATGTTTTGTTAGAGTGTATAGAGCGATTCCGGTGATTAAACTGTTAATACCTTGTCTTTGGCATTGGTCAGAGGTAAACAAAAAAATAGGAAATCGTAAACTGCCTTTTGATATACCAATATGACATCTCAAATTAAAGCAGACCAAAAAATACATAAAATGCATTTACTAAAAAAAATATTTCTATGACCTGTCAGTGAAAGTAAAATTGGACAGATAATAGACAATAGTAAAAGAATTAAACGAAAAAATCCAAAGGCTGCACCGACGTAAAACATCGTAGCTCACTTTAAACGCATCTCCCAAATAAAGTAGCTCGTACACACACACACAACACACAACCGCGGGCAACTGGCGCGGATGCAAAAATCAAGCATTTCCAAAGGCAGCCGCGGCTCGTTCCGACCCAACAGCAGCGTTATTTATCTGCTTACTTTCTCTCTTTGTCTCTCTCACTCTCTCAAGAGAGCCAACCAACTTCCCCATACGCAGCAAAGAAAGAAAGAAAGAACTATCGCTAGCTGTGATTCCGAGTATGTATACGGCTTTAACGTACTTCTCTCTCTCACACACACACTTGCGCGCAGTGTCAGTGGTAGTGCGAGCAAACTGCCCTTTAATCTTCGTGCAGCAGCAGCAGCAGTAGGAGCGCGCGGAGGCGGCAACAACGCGGATCGATCCTAAAGCTCCTTCGCGCGCGTGTCTGGATAGTCCGGGGATGCTACTACTGAAGCCAGTCCTGCCCACTGCGTCTGGCATTCTCTCTCTCTCTCTCTCTCTCACTCTCTGCGTTACGTACACGCCGAGAGAGATTTTTCATCATGGGAATTGCAGCGGATAATGGAGCGAGCGAGGAATTTTTCGACACTCTCGAATCGGCCCCCTTCCAGTTTATATACCGACTTTTTCAAGTTTTATTTTGTGCAATCGACGGAGCAAAAAGGTGCCGAAAAAAAAAAAGCTTTCTGCGATAATTACACCAATTTTCGGTTATCATTAAAGCGAGAAAAACCGAGGAGAAAACATTGAATAGGTAATACTTCGAGAGTACATCGAATGCGTACTTTCACATACGGCGAAACGCTTTTCTGTACTCAATTTTTATTCAGAGACCGTTCGTTTATAAAGCTGAAACAGTAATTTAAAATATACAATGCTAAAAGCTCAAATATCTAATGTAAAATACAGTATGGAACATTTCTATTTGCATACGTCATATCGTAAAACTGAAACTTTGTATCGCCTCTTCAACTGTACATCCCAAATTTGTCTCAAAAAAAAAAATTAAAAAAAAAACAATCAATACTCACACGCGAAATTCCAACTCGACACTTTTTTTTCCCCTCCTACACGCGCAAAGGTAAAACGGAATAGGCGGTATACATCCTTCATCCGCGCCTCCTTTTAAAGAGATTCTCTTTATCCGCGTTGTCCTTTGTTCTACCCGCAGTGTCAGTCCCTCTCGGCGAATCGTCATTGTCCGAGTCAATGGCGCGGCAACGAGGAGAGAGAGAGAGAGAGAGAGAGCAAGGGAGAGAACGAGAAAGAGGGAATTAGGGCCACAGCTTTTTCACGCGCGACCTGTTCCTCGCTCTCTCTCTCTCTCTCTCCCCCGTCCCTCTCCCGATGATTCACCAGCTAATCACGTGACTTTACACGAACAACGCCTGTGCTTTCTCCCTCTCTCTCTCTCTCTCTCTCTCTTTGCTTTCGTCGCTGACAACAATGGCGCGAATCTACTCTTTTCTGACTCGATGTTTCCTGGAGTGTAAGCGTGAATGGGCGATGATATACCGCGAGATCCGTTGTTCCGAAATTAATGAAGCGATTCTCTGTGTGTTACCTGATTGACCTTGTAAGTGACAGTAAAAGGCTTGAATGTAGAGAAAGTAATGACGGTAGAGAAGTTGAATTTTGTATAGATCGTTAAAGAATTTATGGAATGTTTTAGTTGGAATTTCGCTCTATGACCTTATTTCTAATGGTATGAAAAATTGAAACAAACTTTTCAACTCTGCCGATATAAGGCATTTATTTGATTTGCGGTTGTAGGCAATATTCGCAAGAATGCAAATAAAATAAGACCTCAATGCTATCGTCCTAGATTGGTCTAATAGAGCTCATGTATGCAAAATATCTCCGTACAATAACGAAATTCTATGTTAATTAAAATACAGCCCGATGTAAAATGCCCGATAAACATAAGGTAAATATAAAGAATGTCGAGAATTTTAATTATAATAAATCGCCGATAAATCATTGACGAACGAGAGAGCGAAAAATTCTGAAAAAATGTACACACGTGTATTATCCGATAACCGCTCTGGGTCGAGCAAGACAGGAAGAGAAAAAAAAGGGGTATGTGTTTAATGCATCGAAATTCCTGCGCTGAAAATCTCGTCCGAATTAAAATTCATCGGCCGCAACAATGCGCCAATACATATCGACGACTTTCGCCAACCCATATACACACACGCACACCGCACGTTTAATAATTTTCAATCCGAAAATTCTCAATAGCATACGGGATATCGTACGCGTATAACGTATATCCGCGGACAGCTGCAGGTGTTTCGACGATATTAAAGAATTTATAGGATAAAGTCCGATATATCGAGTTCTCTCTCTCTCTCTCTCTCTCCACGGCTGCGCTTCGCCCGGGACTCACCGCGCGGAATTTATTCAAAGCTGACAGAAAGCGATATCTTTTCCTTTCGCTATGCGTATAGCTTACTTATACCTCTCTCCTCTCTCTCAGATCTCCTCTACTCCTGAGATATTGTTTTCTTTGGCAAATATTGATTTTGACTCGCGTTGCCGATATATACGCGCGCGGGGAAACGGCGGCAACCAATATATAGAGCGCTATCTAGTTTGTCAATCCGCCCGCGCGAGCGCAAATAAATATATAAGTTTGATGGCTTATACTTTGTTCCGCGCGTATATATCGATATGTTACAAAATTATTCTACGTATAATCCATTCCTGCTGGATATATAAATATTAATTCTCAAAAGTTTCCATAAACCTTTTCTATACTTCCTATATATGTTACTTGTATATATAGCTGTACGTGAAATGATTTTCCGGTCCCTTCAACGCTAATTTCATCGACTAATTTAACAATTCCATACCCGCGCAGCTCGCGTATATAATCCGCGCGAACTTCATCCTCGCGCACGCGGTGGAACTCTATAATCCGCGAGGTGCAGTGTCGGCTGTCGCGTAGCGCATCGTTGTATACGCGTTCGAAAATCCGCGAGCAGCTCTTTATACACGAGTCTCGGCGAAAGAAATTACGGCCGGGGCTTTCTTTATTTCGCGGCATAAATAGAGTGTAAATCTGATAAATTTTTTATGAGGCATATTTCAACGCGGTACACGGGAGCAGGGACGCGGAGGAGCCCGGGCTACAAAGTTAATCCGCGAAAACTTTCCGTTCGTTCTTTTAAACTTTGTACGTTTTCGGCGGCCCCGCGCCCCAAAAATAAAAACTCGAGGGCTGTGGATGCCTCCCCCCCCAGTCGCTCTTTACACGAGTAAACTTCAACGCTTATTTCAAACTCATTGCGAGCTATTCTTTTGCACTACATAATTACTTCCGCTGAATTTCCATCGGGTGTCTCTTTTTGTACGTCAGCGTGAGCTTTTGAGGACTTTTAAAGGTGCGCCTCTGTAAACATCAATAATTCACCTATTCTTATTGAATTTAATTATAAAAGTATCCGTAATTGTTTAAACTGGTCTTATCGTACACGATTTATTCTACTTGACATACAATTTTGTTGCTACGGTTGGCAAGAGTAACGTTAAAAGCTTTATTGCGTATATATTATCGTCGAGCTATTCATAATCACGACGGAACCAATCGGCGAAACCCAAAATTCCGACGGCGGCCGCAGGCATTTTTCCACCTGTTCTTGTCAAAACCCCGCGAGTGCAAATATTCGCCGACTAGCGCGTTATAAGACGAGTGGCTCGTTCCATTTCCAATAGCAATCCGTTAAGTTTTCGGGTACACTCGTGCTCGCGCGCACACAGTGTATACACAGAGAGAAAGAGAGAGAGAGAGAGAGAGAGAGAGAGAGAGAGAGAGAGAGAGAAACACATACAAGGCAGACACTCAGCGAGCCGAAACTCCGCAGCCGCGAATTCATTAATAACTTGAAACACGTACGTGCACTCCGCGGGTCGACGGTGACGCGATGAATGAGCGCAGCTGCCGTCGTCGTCGTCGTCGTGTCTGGGAGGTCGTTGACCTTATTTCCGAATATCGTGTAGTCCTTCCGTCTCTCTCTCTCGCTCCGACCCCGTGCGGCTCTGACGTAACTTGCAGCCGCGCTCTGACGTCACGGGACGCGAGAGGAGGAGCTGCATCGCTACGCGCAACTGTATATAGGAAGAATTGGCAGGAATTGGTATACGATAATGAGGATTACGCAACGCGTTGACGTATTCGTTGAAAGGGGAACGCGTAAAAATCATGAGCTTTCGGGTTGGGTATTGGTCGCTCGTGCGTGTATACGTGACGCACGCGACGATGGCCGTTTTTCACCTTTGATTTACGGGCCTGCGGACGGGATTTTTCGACGGCTTCGACGAGCCCTGTTGTACGTTTTAAACTGTTTTCGAAATTCGAGCATCAATTTTTCGCCGGTTTTTTGTTTTTGCGCTGGTTTCGAATGATGATCGGGCTTGGTTTTCTTTGCGATGAATATAGGGAAGCGTGCATTTGATGGATTCGCCGATACATACGGATATATGCGATCGCACTGGATTTATTTGCGACATTGTATGCGCTTATGCGTGGACGAATATGATTGAACTTGTATACTTTGCACGATATCGACTGCAAATGTTGAATTTGTTATATTTTATAATCGAAGTACTCGGAATATTACTCGATGTGTTTGGTGTCATTCAATATTTGATGTACAAAATGGTTTTAAAATAAAACAAATTTCATTAAAAATACTATATTTAACCGTGGGTCTTTAAAAAGTATATTTTAATTATGCTTAAATAGACAGTAAATAAATATCATTTTAGCAAATTGTAGATAATGTAATTAATTATGTTTATAAAAACAGACTAAATAATATGATAAATATATATTCAAGTTACGGACGTATTATACACTATTTTATAATTAACATGTGAATCAAAAAATATCATTTTTATTTCACAAATACCTAACCTGTTGAATAAAAATTCTGGAAAAATTCCGCTACGATTTATGGCCGATTCCAGAGCAGCGATATGTTTTCTATTTTTTTTTTAAATTTCCTCCGCTCCTGCTGCCAGTATGTAAACTTCCAACCCATTCAGCAGCTGGAAATCGTCCATTTTAAAATTAAAAAAGAAAAAAATGGTTTTATAAAAAAAACACGGATCTTCCCCCATTTCTTCCGCGCGAACAAATTTACCTTCTACCTAAAAAACAAAACAAAACTAGCACATCGCCGTAATCGTTTATCCATCAGCAAAGAAAGAAGCCACGCCGCGAGAATTTAATACACCAAGGTTAGATTAGGAGATTTCAGGACGAGATATACCGGTGACTATCGCGATGGGATATCCTATTAATTGCTCGGGAATTCGATCTCGCGAGCATTCGGCGAGCGACTGCAGGGTATAGGGATAGGAACGCAATTCCCGGGCGTCTGACGAAACGCAGGGGCTCTCGCGGAATGTAAATACGAATTTACATAAAGCTATCAGCCTCTGCGGCGGCGGCGGCGGCTAACTCGAATCAAATCGCCGAATTATGCGCGAAAAATTCGGGTCAGACCCAATTAATCGTACCAGTTCTACCCGAAAGTGTCCATTTTTTTTCTCCACCGCCGCTCTTATATACACGCATACCCGCAGTGCTTTGTATTTTTACTTGTACTGTGTTTGGTATCGATGCTTTCTTTCCGATTCCCTATCTCTCGATTTCATTTTTTTTTTAGGACGATGCGTTTGAATTTATTCGGGTAAATAAAAGCCGAACTTTTGGCAAATATTTTTTTCGACCACTGTTTGCTCTGTCCGCGCGTATTGTAGTTGATTTTTTGCGCCCGATCGAGCTCGAAAGTGATAAACTAAATATGCCGAGGTCTGCCAGAGTGGAATTGGAAAGAAATTGAATTCTAATGGTTTATTGTAATTTTAAAGTTATTACCCCATTCCCGCGTCTGCCAGCGATGAGTAATAAGAATATTAGTCGTGCATTGAAAATTTAAGAACTGCCGTTTTCTACATTAGAGAATATAAATTCGAGAGAGAGAAATGAATTTGGAAAAATACGATTCGATATTGAAATGTTTTAATCGAGGAAAAATATTCACTACACATTTCACTGAATTTTGTATTACTTTGTATTCAAAGGGCCCGTTAATTTTTGAATAAATAAATAAATAAATGTATAATTTTAGGAATCTGATTTTATTTTATCAAGTTCCTTGAAATAACAGATTTTATTTCATCAATTGCAATTAAATTTACGTTTTGATTGCGGACGATTGTGATTAATAAGTTTTGCCGACTAAACCAATCTATCGGAAAGATTAGTACGACAATAAAAGTGAGAGAAAGAGTTTATACAAATAAATTTGGTTTTTAGCAGCAATATAAGTAAATCGTATAAAAAATATGCGCCAGTGTAGCGGACAAGTGAGATATATCCCCTTGATTGACAATCAAATTAATGTTTATTTCACATTTTACACTAAGCTTAAGCCGAGTCTTAAAAGCTTATACCACCAGTATTTTTCATATCGTATGTCAATCAAAACATTGCGAATTCGCTGCTTATACCGTCACGACCAACTTTTATTTCTCGCGCAAAACCTATCGAAAAAGCGATTTTGTAGCATTACCCCGTAATGAAAACTAGTTTTCTATCAATCTTTTTCCTTTGCGTTTCATGCGTCCCGCAAATAAACGTTGAATTGAGTTACACTTCAAATACAGTGGAAGTGTATTACAGGGCTTCTTTCAATCGTTTTACAAAGAAGCAAACAGAATTTATCGCAAAGTGTTCAAACGAAAAAGCAAGTCATGTGCGTTTAGGATACTAATATTTGAAATCGAGGAGTGTCGAAAACGTAAGTTATCAATAATTTCTATCTTTTGCAGATTGGGGATCGGAGCTTGTCAGTGGTCGAGGAGCGATAAGTAAGGCTCGATCAAGGCTTAGCCCTGGGGCCTAAAGGTCCGAGGTCAGCGCGGCGCGCCTTGGGGCGTACAATCGCTCGGCAGAGGCGAGGCCAGCTATGAACGCCAGCGTCAACGTCGAGAGGAACTCGTGGCGGCTGCCTCCCGACGAGACCGTCCAGGTTGCCGATCCCCGCTCTAAGTCTGCTCAGGTAAAAGAGGTAATCGATCCAGCTGGCAACAATTTTATGTTATTTATTTCTGTCGTTCGTTCGTTTTATATATACGTTACACCCTTTCCCTACCCTCCCTCTTCTCTTCTTCCTCTTTTTCTTTCTATATCCTTGGATCCGTTAGTAAACAAGATACACTTCGATCAATCCGAGGAATACGTGTGTATTTTGAAAACAAGTATACGATACATTTCTGAAATAAGCATAGAAATACACGGTATTCCTGAAAACTTGTGTAAATATTATAGACTGGTTGTTTGGTGTAGGTTCTGTTCTGGCTAGATTTGCATTGATGTAATCACTCGACTCGAATTATCAAAAAAAAAAAAAGACATTATATTCTCACGCACATCTTTCATAAAAACTCTGTGCCAAGACAAGCTTTGCATAAACTGTGGCATGGATTTAAGACACCTCATCGTTCCACAAACATCGAAGCCTTGACCAAAATATACGGGGATATGTTCGTATAGGATGTGCATTTAAATGAAGCGTTCATTCACTCACTATGTGTACACACTTAGCTGTTTCATTGGAAAATAGATTTTTTGAGTGTTACACTGTTTGTTGATATATGGAGCATTATTTCTCAAAGCGCGAACCTTCGTATAATTTAAGGGTCAAAATTCGTAAGTACCTTAGTAATTCATATCCCAGAAATTGAACGTCTATACAGTTAAACTTTATCTTTAAACGCGTAATTCGCCGAAATTGCACAACACTTGCGAAATAGCGCTCCATATATTTTGTTGTCTGCATCAATGCACGCGCACTTAAGATGTAAAAAAAAGGCATTCCTGTCAACTGTATTTCTCGCACATCAAAACTCTCTCTCTACTTTCAGCCCTCCAAAACTACATAAAATAACACAATTGAAATCCTCCAAAAAAAATAGGAAAAATTCTACGTTCATTATATTCACAATCTAGCGAAAAAATCGAGCACAAATGCCGGAGCACGTACAACCCTCTCCTCTGTCCTCGTCTCCCGCTGAAAATTCAACGGCTCAATTATATGCGCGGCAGCGATCCGCTTCTCGGTGTCGAGTCGTCGTCCTCGTCGTCGTCATATAGCGGAACTACTGCAGCGCGCGTTTGATCGGCGAAACTCTGCAACGAGGGAATTTGTCGCAATAAATGGGCATCAATTTGGGTAATGAGTTTGAGTGTGTTGCGCCTCGGTGTATTTCTCTCTGTGTCCTTTGGACGAGTTATTGCAACCGAGTGCTTACTCAACCTTCGCATTGAATATGTTCCGAGTATATAATTAGAACTAGATCGGCGCGGAAGTAGAAAATTAATTAGTAATTCGGCATATAATATGAAACTAAGCTCGATCTAAAGTTATCGCGACTACTTAAACTACTTAAATTTTTATTGTCGAGGAGGTTTGAAATAATAATCTGTTCAAATCCTATTTTCAATTTACGCGGTAAATAAAGCGACTATATTTTACAGGGTATATGATGCGCCTCCGGAATTTATTAGCTATAAAAAAATACTCATTTTCCCGTATTCAAGTATTAAACTCGGCCCTGACTTCCCCCGGATCCAAGAATTTTTTCTTACAGCGCAGAGCAGGTAAACATTTCTTCCAAGCTCAAATAAAGATACTGAAAATTTCTTCGCAATTCATTCGACTCGATCTTCTACAGGCCCCAAATAAAAGATGCGTATTCCAAACAGTTTATCAGGCAAAGTACACGCGTAAGAGTTGCAGCAGCAGTTTTACCATATCTCTCACTAATACCCGTGCAAGCAAACGACATAATTGAATGGAATAACCGTATAAGAGCAGCTTCCCTGTACGAAAATCCACACGAGCGCGAGCGCATCTTACGCAAGACCGGGGGATAAAGTATATAGCAGTCTGTTCAGCAATTGTAATGACGCGCGGAGCGTCCTCTCCCCCGACTTGCACACAACGACGAGCAAGACAAGAAGCCGGGCGGAGCAAAGTTTTGCCTCGCACGCAAAGCCGATAAGCTCGGGCAAAGAGTTGCTCTGGCGCGCGTGACACGTCGGCCCGACGATGAGGACGCTATTCAAGACGCGCGCCCCGGGCATGAAATTCAGACTGATTTCCTCATTTTATACCCGACGTGGCTGGTTCTTCTTTCGTTTTTTTTTCTCGCGCGCGTTCCAGGAGCTGCTTTGGAGAATAATTCGATTTTATTATAGAGCGGCTCGGGTTGCGAGATTGAATTTTTTTTAGCGCGACTTTGGTATGTACGGGAGAGAGCGTCTTGAGATTCGTCGCGTTCGCAAATTTTTACGACCGTGCGTATGTCTCGTTTATGTGTGGCGTAAAATTATGTATTTATAAAAGCCGAGTAGCGATGCGCGAAACGTTTGCTTATATACAGTTCTTAACTGTGCGGAACGAACTATTAGAATAAGACAAACGGCATAAATTCGCAAATGTCCAATTCTTACAAATTTACATTCGCACTAAAACTAAATTTTCGCGTGAAGTCATAATAAGCTCGAGATGCACAGGCGCGTGTCGGCGATAAAAACGTCGAATTCATCATTTACAAAATGTGCGCTCGCCGCTCTTTATTTTAAGCACAACGCGGCAGACAATAACTTCTTAAATTAGACGCGATACGCAATCTCACACACACACACACACACACCTTTTAACAAAGGAGAAAAAAAAAGAAGCAAACTTCACCGTCCCTCTAAAGATTTCCGGATGCAGCGGCGACTGAGAAAAGTTCCCCCCTCCCCCCCTATCACGTAAAATCGAAGCAATAAAACGTACACCGAGCGCGCCTCTGCGTTCGTCGCGAGGGAAAAAGCGTCGAAAGCTAATTAACGCCCGAGCGCTGCTGCTGCTGCGGCAAATGCACTTAATTTAATGAGACAGAGGAAGCGTTGGAAGTCCCCTTCTATATACCTTTGCACTTGGCTGTTGTTACATCGAAACTTTTGCCACATCGGCGCAACTCAACTCGAGAATTTCTACCTCCGAAGTATTTTTATACGCTTATATATATATAACGGAGAAGAGGGAAGATGGATAGGAAAAACTGCCGAGTCTGGAAAAAGCGCGTGGATAAAAACTTTGGCATATCGATATCGGGGAGGTAGTGAGGCAAGCGCGTAAATGATCGACAGTCGCTCAAAAAGTCCGGAATCCGCAAATAATTCCAAAGCGATATCTCGGGTGGAAAGGGCGACGTAGCAGCAGCGAACAGCGACGGCCGCCGCGCGTATAACTCAATTATAACGGGGCAGCGCGCAAGAGAGAGAGAGAGAGAGAGAGAGTGAGGCAGCGGCGTCGGCGGTGGCAGCTGCGACACGTTGGCTAAGTTGACGAGTTATAGGCCAGTGGCTAGTAGTCGTCTCGCTTGGTCGCTCGGTGCAGTGGTTGTTTGCCGCCGCGGGCAGACCCCCCACGATGATGACGACGTTCGAGAACCCGATCGACTACGACGAGGTAAGGATCTCTGCTGCTTTGTCTCTCTCTCTCTCTCTCTCTCTCTGACTGCAGTCGCGGAAAGCTATATACTCTCTCGCGTATATAACGCGTCCCGAGCGACTGCAAACTCAAAGCGCGCCGGCTGAGCTTTTAGTTTAAAGCGTGGCGTCGCGAGCGATTGGTCATTATGGTTCGTTGCAATCGGAAATGCTTCGGCTGGGTAAGCTTGAATCTCGCGTGTGTGTCTGCGTATAGAGATTTTGGGGAGTGTGGATCGATGAGGTGCTTGTGATAGTTCGTACAGGTCATTTTTGGGAAGAGGGGATTTCGAGGGACGAACGCGACGAAGCCGAATGCAACTTTGCGCAACGATCGATGAGATATGCGCCCGGAATAGACAATCGAGACGCGTGCTCAAGGACAGTGTTATTAACAAACGTATACGAGACTTGTATATATATATTTCATCTATTTTCTAAATTTCTCGATCGAGTAATTTTTTGAGTGGTACGATCTCAAAAGCCACGTGCTTTATCGTCCCGTACATGAAAAGGTCCAACAATCTCAAATATAAAGTATAGAAACCAACTAAATAACTAGGTTTTACCTCCAGCGATACGATACATTCTGTAAATCGTAACCAGCAACAGGAGAGACATCTTTATAGATTATTGGATAAGTCTAAAATACATCCACCGGATATACCTTTTCATAATTTCCCACGCGATTTCCCACGCGAAATCCGACACTCCATCTATACAAAAAGCAAACTTGACAGCTCAAAATGATAATGCCCCCAGCGCTAAATCACTCGTGCAGTACTTCTAAACTGCGCAGCAATGCACGTTCGCGAATTTCGCGTAATACGCGTAATTGTCAGCTGCGGTCGCATCGATATAACGACGCTTAGATCTATACGATCCTCGAGACTTGCACTCGCACACGGAATACTCAAAGCTTAAGAAGAACACGTATCTTCCTGGCTTGAATATAGAGGCGATGCGCGCCGCGAGAGAGAGAGAGAGAGCTGCCTCAACGATATACTCGCACCGCACCGTCTGCATTCTGCTTGTTTAGGATTCAGAAACCGACTCCGACGCGAGTCTTTCTATCTCTCCTCCACCTCCTTCGTTTCTTTTTCTTCTTCTTCGCCTTTTCCCCATATTCGCATGGCGGAAGACGTTGGCCCGATGTATATATATATGCATTCGCGCGGGTCTCTCGCGAGAACACGTCATAATCTTTTATTTCTCGCGCCGCATGTATATATTGGCGAGAGAATCGAGGCGTTTTTCCCTCGGCTGCTGCTGCTGGCGACGACGACGCCGACTTTTATTGCGGGCTTTCGTATATATGGCCGATGCGGCGATATAACCCGCCAAGTCGATTATTTACGGATAATGGAGAATCGGAAGCGTTTGCACGTAGTAAACAAATGTGGTGGCAGCTTGAATTGTTAAACATTCGGCTTTTATTTTCTAAGTAAATATATATATATTTTCCTTTCGCGAGCGGCTTAACTCAAAGTGGTTTTACTTAGCCTTGATGTTTTAAATATAAGCTAATTACGAGGAATTAAGACCGCAATAAGACTTCCTCTCGTTTATCGTTCTGGTGAATTTCAATTTCATCGTCGACTTCGCTTTATTTCCATATACTCTATTGACATTGACATTGAAAAACTGATAGTGTAAGATGACGTTACGGGTCCAATTGTATCCAATTGGTATAGCGAGGCAAAATAAACATTGATTCATCTTCTATACCCGAACTCATTCAAAGCAGTAAAATCCAGTCTTCGACGTATAGGAGGAAGACGTAAAAGTTCACGCCGCGCGAATATATAAAAAGGGCCAATTCGCGAAACGCCACAGCCGAGCACGTAAGACGTGCGCGAATGCGGCGAAAATTCAGCGGGCAATTTTCTTTCTTCTCCCACGGTATTCCAACTATATATACACGAAAAATTCCTATACGGACGAAACTTTCGAGAGCGGCTGACATGCTCGATTAAACCCTATTGGAAGTATTTCGATTCTCACCTCTAACGCAGCGAAATTCCGCTTTGCTCCAGCTGCAGACACACGAACTCGTCGTGCCCCGCAAATGGAAAAAGAGATTCACGCGCTCCGCTGTATAATCCTCCCGTCCTCGCGTGTATATATGTTATCCGCTGTACCCCCAAAACAGTGGATGGAAAATATGGCGACGCTGTTTTTGTATTAATGTTGCGCATAGACTGCTGCTGCTGGGCTCTGGTGCGTTCCGTGTATATCGACTTTCGATAAAGCGATATTTATGCACCGGACACACGCTGCGAGCGCACGTGGCGATGCTAAATTGCCGCGCGATATACCGGCTTGCGTGTGTTTACTCCCCCCCCCCATACAGAACCGCGGGCGATCGACTCTCTTTTTCCGAATCGATCTTTCTATATACCCGTTTCGCTGAGATATTCCGCATACTTTATTGTTTACCCCTCCCATTGCTCCTCCCTTCTTTACTTTATGTTATTTCATGTTTTCTTTTTTCGTGTTTTTTCACTGGGACAAAAGTGGCTGCGCGTCTTGGCTCGAGAGCTCGGGCCTTGAATGACATCTTGAATATATACCTGCGATATTCTAGTTGGTCTTTTTTTTTTATACTCGTGTAGACACATAAGGATCTCATTCGAATACTCGTATGTCGAGCCAAGAAAAGCCATTTAAAAAAAAAAGATCTATGTTGTGTTTCAGATCGTCGTTTTAGTTGGTCACGTTAGTTTTTCTGTTAGTTACTCGTGTCATGCTTCACAAGTGGGTTCGCTCAAGTTTGATAAAGTAAAACGGCGCGAGCGAACGCTCTTGGGAATACGGTTAATCGGTGCTTGTCTGCATTTTTGAATGAGCCGAAGGATTCGAAAGGACACTTTTTACGGATTTGCCTTTGTACTTTTTGTTCTCCAGGACTTGTCTTATTCGGAAGGCCACAATTGGCGCAGCATCATATTCTCGTTGCTGGTCATCGGCGCTGTTATAGCCGGTATCGTTACTGCTATTTATTTGCTCGGGTAAGTAAACGCGCCCATTGGATCGGCACAATTTCCCATATATTACTTTGCATTTTTCGAGAAACTGCCACTGCGTACATTAATTCATCCGCGATAAGGATCGATCGTTCGCACACGCAATCGCACGCAGCGGTTTTTCTCTAAAAATGCAAACGATCGATCGAGGCGTCGGTGTAGAGGCCTCGATCGAGACACGATATATAAAGGGAGAAGGGGTGTGAAAAATGTTGTACGCTCATCTGGTTCTGGCAAAACAGCTACGTCGACGAACTTTTGTACTGGAGCGGCCGACGTCTGACGCTGGAGGAATGCCTTCACGGTGACTTGACTCCCCACAGGCTTCCGCCCACTTGGATATCGCACGATAAATTCGTCTATCAGGCGGACGATGGCTCCCTCGCACTCCTCGACACCTCCAATAACTCCATCTCGCTCCTAGTATCGAACCACACTCTCGTAAGTATATATTACTCGACCACTGTTTATTATGCGATCGCTTGATTTATATTTATAAAAATTTGGATTAGATAGAAAAGTACTCGTTAAGATTAGACTACAGGCATAACAACTCGAAATTAAATGATTGGCGCGAGAATGGAAATTGGTGATATTAACATTATTACAAAGTCAAAGAGTAATCGCAACTTGAAGAAAAAAGTAAAAAATAATTACTTTAAAGCAAAGTGAACAATTCGCTGCAGACTAAGAGCTCGCAAACAAAGCTGCGTAGAATCGACTGCACTCATAAAGTACTAATCATCAATTAAGAAGCAAAAGAGAAGACGGAAGCCAGTATATATCCAAAGGGCCGCGCGAGTAGTCCTCTAATCGCTAAAGAGGCAATCGCGGAAAAGGCGAGAGGAAGATTGATTCGACGACACATCCATAAAACATCGTTTTTTTTTTGGTCGCGGTCGACCGAATGAAAAATCACGGTCTCCGGGACGGCAAGCCTTTCAAGTGAAATTGGATGAATTCCTCCCCGTGTTGTTTTACTCCGCTATTTGTGTGCGCGCGCGCGCATTCTCGCCTCTCTCTATATAGCCTAGCGCCACGGTGACGACTACCTCTCGCACTCGCGATTGCATTATGACGATTGCAGTTTGTGCGGCGCGCGTCGATGAAAAAAGGTGTTGTAGCTTTAGGTTCGAGTGCGTTTGCTCGGGAAATTAAGTTCTGAACGATTCTTGCATAAGTTTCTTTTTATCAGGATAATTCTTGTATACATCGTAATGAATTCTGCGTTAAATTAATGAATTATATACGAAGTGGTAGGATCTCTGTCTTAATAGTTGAAAAGGGGAAAATCTTGACGTTTTTGTTGGAGTAGAGTATCAATGTTGGGGTAAGAGGGTGATTTGAAAGTTGGAAAATTTCAAAATGACGAAAGTTAGAAAGTGCAAAGTTCAGAGAGGTACAGATTTCATATGTACTCGGCAAAAGTCCTCCGCGAGTTTAAAAGCCGTTCTATAAAAATAATGAAAATTAAAGTGAAGTTTTTCAAGGAACCATATCTCCGCGCGGCTAAATAATGAAAATTCAACTTTATTTTCCCTTTGCTTTGTTAACGCTCTAACGGTACGTACAATTGTGTTGCAATAAGCCTTAATTAGATTCAATGAATATTTCCAACAGCTGTAAAGTGACTTTCAAGCGGGTATTGTACCTCGTCACAATTGCAACAATGTAGCTTTGAAACTTTATCGAGCGATCTTTTTAATCCACCAATCGCGTATACCTCGCGACATATCAACTCATGCCGGCATGAAAACAAAGGATAAATTGGAGCCGATCCAAGTCAGCAACCGAGCAACGTCATAAAAAAAAAAAAAGAATCGGACGCATACCATATACAAGTCGAAGGAAAGTTCGGTTGCGATAAAAGAAGTTGCGAATTACTTTGCAGCATCCAATCGTTTTACATCGAGTACACACATCTGCCAGTCGAGGAAAAAAATAGTTCCCCCGCAGGACTTAATCTGAAACTATACATCAACAATACGTTATCGAGTTTCGCGTCGTTTAAGCGCCTTTTACACGCGTCTTTAAGTATAACACTCAGGGCGTGAAAAAACAATCCGTGTTTGCGTACTCAATCGCGCGAGTGTATACAGATGCACACATGGAAATACAAACGGGTGGAAATGCACTCGTTCGTGCCAGCGGGAGCTCGAAATCTCTCCGCGGGAATATTTGCCTCTATGCGCTCCCGCGGCAGAATGAGATTCTTGGCGAGCCGGACACTATACGCGGGGCCTCGACTTTCGTTCCGTGTGGATTGTAATGCGGAAAGCTTTCAGCCTCTGTGTGTATGTGTATGCGGGGACTTAATGTGAATTAGGCCAGGCCTGCATAGTTTCTGGGAATCGCGCGCGGTCTTTCGAGTGGGTGGACCTGTGATGTGCAGCGGGGATAGCGGCAAGTGGGACACTGGCTGGATTCGTTATGCGCGAATGTATACATTGGGGATATGTATACGGTGGACCGGCTCATCTGTCGCGGTTGTTATCCTACGCTCATGATTTACATCGTGATTTTCAGTTACGTACGAGATTAACTTTTTATCGGGCTTATTTAATTTTGTATACATATACAAGTGCACAGTCAAATATTTTTAACAAGTTAGTGTATGGATTGTTTGCGCGAAGCTATTTTTCTCGGAAGCTCCAATAGTTCGAGAGCTCGCAGTTGCCCGAATTCTCGTACGTAATAGTATCAAGGTCACATAAATTAAGCTTTCATTTAATCACCCCAGCTTTCGATTCGGGTCAAGCGCGATAGCAATAAAAATCCCAACTCGCGGCGTTGCACTCGAAAGCAGCATAACACTGCATTCAGACACACGCACACACACACACACACAGCCCATGCTTGCGTTTTGACGAAAGGAATTTAATTTGAAAAGGCATTGGACATTCAGATATCCATTGGCACTCGATTCGCGAAATACCGACACAAGAAAGGCTTTGTCTCGAAAGCTTCATTTTGAACAAGGGGGACGGGGAGGCAGGGCCAGGGCAGAAGCATTAATTTGAAAATTCCTCGGGCAAAAGCAAACCCAAGGAGGCTTGATTAGTTTTCGATGAAGCATCGACGCGGAAGAAGCGAGCAACAATAAAAAAAAAATAGAGAGTGAGAGAGAGAGAGAAAGGATGGCCAAGGAAAATCAATCTCTCTTTCGAGCAGAAAAAAAATCCTCTCTTCCATCGGAATTGCGCACGAAGGAATTCGCAGCAGCGAAGAGAATTGCGGCCTCTTCCTCAGGCAAATTCGACTCTATTCTTTCGTGTGCCCGACCAAGAGAGAGAGAGAGAGACGGAGGGAGAGATAGACAAAGGGATAGAGAAGCTGCACAAGCCACATTTTCTGCAATTTTCTGCTCGATAGGCCTCGACCTTGCGCCAATGCACCGGCTGATTGATCTCGATGGGACCTCTCTCTCTCTCTTCGCGACTCTGAGGGAAACGGCAAAAGAAATGTAAAGGGAGAGACGGAGAGAGGAACGAGGACACGTAATTATATGGGCTTCCGGTCTACACGCGAATTCGACTCGATACACAATTATCCGTTATTATTGTCGTTTCTTCGCTCTCTCTCTCTTTATTTTTTTTTCCCGTTTGACGATTCACCCGCACGATAGAGCGCCGCGCTCACCGCGAAATGACGTAGTCGGGCTGGAAATTATGCGGTTTGCGGGGTGGCTAATGAGATGAATATCAAAACAGCGCGCTGTGTTCGCGCGGAACTTTAATCGCGAATGTTTGTCCCTGATTCGTTGTACAAATACGCGCTGCTCGTCCTCATCCTATTTCATTTTAAAGCCATTAAAATTAACGTTTATTTAACAATTCATTTTTGCAACGCAAAAGGCCGAACACGTAAATTTCGTATCTTCTATCTGTTATAAACCAATCGGAATAAAGGGCATATGTAAAACAATACATTTCCAAACGAATCGAATTGAAAGAATCTACATTCACGAATTGCTGCGCGAAACAATTTCAGCCTCGATGTTAATTGCTTGTTCGCTCAGCCATCACTGAGCCGATGATAACATAAAAATCATCGCATCAATTCTAGGCCTGTCCCTATTTTATTCCTCGAATCATCCCCGCGACGCATCGGAATCATAAAGCCGAGAGAGGCAAAAAATCGCTGCAGCGCATTTATATATAATTAAACGGGCAAAAAGTATCGGATTCATATATATATATATACACGAAACCGGAAAGTCTCGATTGTTTCTGGCCTCTCCTCCCTCTCTCTCTCTCTCTCTCTCTCTCTCTCTCTTTTATATACCTCGCAAATTTTTCGCCGACTCCGCTAACGAAGCGCGTTGTTTGTTTATTCAGCCATCGGTCGCATTACGCACTTGGACGAAATTGCTCGACTAGCCGTAACTGAATGCCCCGCGCTGTTAAGAGAGGCTTTAATAACAATCGCTCTCGATCTCCCTATTGTTTCGCGAATAAAACGTGCGCTTTTGTAAAGCTTGCCGAGGGGCGCGACGATCTCGAATCGAGTTGGTTAAAACAAATTCAAATTCGAAGATATGATAACGTGTACCGTCGAGTGATAGAAACACGCTATAATAGCGATGGAATAAAAATCACAATAATCCGCAGGTTATGAACCTGCGGTACAGTTGTAAAATCCGATAAGCTCGGCTCGCCTCGCGGCATTACAGGGTTAAAAAATGAGCGTTAAAAACTTTCCAGACCTCGCGCACATATCCCACATACGTATCACAGAGCAATTCGCGAGCATAAACATCTAAGACCCGAATGGCAGTTTGCATATTAGTTTCTGGTATATATATATATATAGCGTATCCGAGACCAAAGAGCGGGAACTTTTTCCTCTGTGCCGCGGGGCGAGTTTGAAAATGCGGCCTCTCGCAGCTCCAATTTACGACTTTCCGGAGAGGTGGTGGCTTCGTGGTGCAAAGGTACAGCGGCGCGCGGTTTGGCCCATTAATCACTCGGGCCTCTCTCTCTCTCTCTTTCGCGTAAAAGCTTCTCCGTGTGGCCCACCCACGCCCCGATCCTGCTGTTTTAATTTATTTCTACTGGAACGGCCTACTTGAATCGCAAGCTCAAGCACTGCACACATTGTTTTATAAGTCGGTGCGCGGGATCTTTACGGCTCAGTTTCGATTTTCGACGGTGCGAGGTCTTTTTTTTTTGTTTGTTATAGTTTGCTCGTGTCGATTTCGTACCAGGGATGGAGGAGAAAGTTCGGGAATTATAATCTATAGTTTCAGGGAAGGATGATAATTTTTTGTCGATACCAAAAAAACCAGCCGTATAATCTCTAATCTCTCCTAAAAACGCTCTCCTCGACAGATTCCCAGATCTCGATTAAAAAAGGCCGCCTCCCCAACACGCGGAACAACCCGATAGGGCTTCCATATCCCACTAGCCACCATTAATCCGCGGAGCGATGCCGCGCGGCGCGGACTCGCGCGCTAAACGTATAAAAGACCTAGGCGCCCGGCTCCGACCCCAAAAAGTTACGTAAGCTCTCTGCTAGCGCGTGGAAAAATGTATATAGGAGCGAGCGCAGAGAGAGAGAGAGAGAGAGCAGCTCTAGGGCGCCGATGAAAAAGAAGCGATTACGCCCGAGCGGAGCGCCCGCCGGAAAGTGGAAGCCTTCCAAAATCCTCATCCCCTCGCGTTCCGGCGTCGTCGAGGCCGCTATAGCGCATTGATCCGCGCGCTCTCTCTCTCTCTGGGAGCTTGTCCGTGTATTTGTGCGTGGGAGAGTCGCACGAGGTTGACAGTGGCGGTAGCGGCGGCGTCGCATGTGTTGTCTCCCCTCCCCCCGGCAACCAACTTTCCACCCGCGCGACGCGCCTCGCGTATAATAGTACGCGAGCTGCTGCCGCTGCTGCCCCGCGCGGAATGTGCGCGAGTTAATTGAATATTACTGAAAATTGCCCGCTGTTCGATAATGCGGTTTTCGCCCGCTAATGAAAAGAATGTTACGAACCCGGTGGAATAAGACGACTGCGGTGTCGCACACATCTCGACCTTCCACTACCCCTTCATTAATTAAAACCGTAGTCGCGGCGTTCTTCTCAATTATCTCGGGGAAATCAGGTGAACGATCCTATTCCCCGTTCATTTTCCAGCTTACTGTGCCGCGCCTGGAATAAAGTTTCGAAAAGTTGGTGAAGTTCGAAAAAAGAGAATATCATTCGAACTGTATAGATAAATACGTGAAAGTGCTATCAATGGAATTATTAATAGCGGGGAAACAGTCTTACTCATTGCAATAATTTCTCGCAAATACAAGTATAGTAATTTTTCATTCAACATTCTACGCATTCACTAAAAAATATATAATATCCGTTCAATGTTTAACGAAACGGCAGCAAAAATACGCAGTCCTGTTTTCTATTTTATCGAGTCTGCATGCCTTCTTTCCACGAACCAGTCGAGCATAGACACCCGTTAATTTTTCAGCAGCAGTAGCAGCAGTTCCGTACCTATTTGTTCCCCTATTCCTCCTTTTTGCGGCTAGGCTCGAATAAAAAGGTGTGGGACAAGTGGCGGGAAAAACGGGAGGACCGACCCAGTCACGTCGAAAGAATTGCCTCTCGCGATTTGCCCGCCGGAAGATGTAGCGGCACCCGAGCTTTTTTGCCAATTTATTCCTGCGGCATTAGGCATAGACTGTAGGATTTCTCTGTGCGAGCTACTTTTTTTTTGCGAATTTCCGAATGCGTAACTGTACAGGATGCAGCTTGAACGACGCAGTTTTCGACTATTGTTGCAGCGTATAGTAATTCACTTATCAAAAGTACAAGTCCTTTGACGATGCAAAAGAAAAATACATTGAAATTGTAAAAATCGAGCGATGAACCAGCATTTCATTCTCTCGCAAACACGAAGTAGGAAAAACAGGTGAACCATTTAGCGGTAAATTAAGAGAAAACACGTTGTGCCGCGCCACTGGCAAAAAACTCGCCGCTCGCCGCTTCGTCTCTCCTCCTCCACCGCGCGATCATTTCTCTGATGGGCAACGCTCGGCCAACAGCGATTTATATACCCACGAGGCTTGAAGAGCAACAAAAAACGATAGAGACAACGGCGATCGGCGAGGTCTTTTTTAGCCTGAGACTGTACAGATTGCACACCGACGATATACTTGCAGAGGCAGCTCAACGTCCAGGGCTACCAGTGCAGCACAGACCTACGCTATGTCCTCTTCAAGCATAACGTCAAGCCGGTACGTATGACCCTCTATATATTTCTACACGTTGTGTATAATGTAAACGCTGGCTTTGATCGCGCCCTGTTAACGTATTTTGGTATTTTTCAGGTGTTCCGGCACACGTTCACCGCTCATTACACAGTCTACGATGTCACCAACGAGTAAGTCACAAATTCAACCAGTAGCTCTATACTTCGAATCTTTTCCGATTCACTGTCACCCCTATTATTACCACTCCGCTGAAAATTAACCTCCCTGGATATGGAGAGACTCAAAAGTTATTCTGAAAAATTCACGCGGTCTCTCGAAACTATTTTGCCCGTATATGACCCCACGCGAAACACGATTACGCGGATATCTTTCATTCGGCCAGGCATGGTTAACTTTTTATCGAGTTTCTAATTCTGCTCTACACCCGTGCAGCGCGCCGCCGCGTGCCGAAAAAGCAAATAAATAGATAATAAGAGCTGCGCGCGCTTTCCCAATTAACTACGAGTAATTAGCTTCGGAGCATTAAATTACATTGCTCTTGATGCATCGTTTGTTTTAATTATAAAACTAAACTTTGGGGATACTTTTAAATCGAGTAGCTGTATTAATGTGGCGGAAAATCGTACGAACCAGAGCTCCAGACAGACAAAAGCTTAAGTGCACCGTAATCATTCGATATTATCGGTAATAATAGTAATAGTCGAGTGTAGTGCAGCTGAGGCTAATTTGTGTAATTTGTATCGACGAGATAAATGTTGTTATGCACACACAATAAAATAGCGTTAATAGGGGAGAAAAAATTTAATGCGATCAGTCGTGGGTTATCATTAGGCTAGGCTACTTGATCTTGAATTATGGATGTAATTAAGGGCCGCTTTCATGCAAATCTGCAATAAAGTCTTATAATCTGATCTAAACTTGCCGGTCTCCTGTAGCAAAGCCCCGAATTTAGATAATGAACCGATCGATGAAATTAGCCAGTAAATCATAAACATAGACTATTATATATTTTCCCAAAAACCTATACAATAATTACTTCACATCGAACTAAAACCGAAGGAGCTCGCAACATTCTCATAAATATATCACAACTTGCGCGCGCGCGCGCGTGCAGAATTTTGAATCTTCGATAATACCCGATCGCCGCGCACCGTCAAAGCAGAAGTTCGGAAAAATATTTCCAGCTCCTCTCGCGGAAAGTATGCAAAAGTTTTGCCAAGTATTCGCCAAGTGCAAGCAGGGGATACATAAACAGAGCGGGACGCGAGTGAGCGAAGCGAGCGCAAGCCAGCGGAACGCCCGTACAGAGAACTAATTTCAAAGCATGTAAAATGTATGAAGGAAATTCGAACAAAGGGGGGGGGGGGGGAAGGGGCGGGGCAAGTTTTTGCCCTGCACACCCGCGGTATTTTATATGCTTCAACTATTACTTAACGTTCTACATTTGGGACTCGCGTTGAAAAATTCGCGTGTACCGTATGCCCTACCGTGTGAAATTTTGCGCATTAGTTTACGCGTGGGAATCAGACGTCATTGTTGTAGCGAGTACGAGGTGGTCGTTATAGCTTTTAAATTTACTGCACTTCAAAGTATACTCGAAAGGTAGGCAAAGTTTTTTCTTAATACTTTGCACAGACTGGACTCGAAGGACACAACATTCTATTTATAAAGTGGCAATCCGTTACTCGTAATCGTTAAAATACCGAGCATAAAATCCTGTATACGTAAGAGCAGCTAAAGAAATCAATAGTATATACACAAAGAATTAAAACACTTGTATTAGAAAGCAAGATAAGAACGGAGTGCGAAAGTCTGAATCGATACGGAGGTCAGCTCCCAAGGTCCCAAGTCGTGTTCCCGCTCGCACCATCTCGCGTTCTCGAGCTTTCCGAAGCTCACCGAGCAAAAATATATATACCGTCACATCCTGTATATTGCACATCGTGACCCCTGCGCCATCAGCTATACCAATTACATCTCGCAGCGAGACTCGTGATACGCGTCCCCAACACTGCACGATCTCAAAACGCAAACTCTCTCTCTCTCTCGGCTAACCGCATGTACCGCACACGCGCTGACATCAATCGGCTTGCATGTATATCCGCAGCCACCACACGCCCCTTCGACTGCAGGCGTCTTCGCGGATCCAGCAGACGCGGCTGCAGTACGCCTCGTGGCTCGGCAACACGACCGCCCTCCTCATGGTGTCCGACAACGACATCTACATGCGCAGCTCGCCTAATTCGGTCGAGGACACCAGGCTCACCGACACCGGCGTCCCCGGGATCGTTTACAACGGCGTACCGGATTGGCTCTACCAGGAGGAGGTGTTGCCCAGGCCGGACTGCACTTGGTCCAGTCCAGATGGCTCGCATCTGCTCTTCGCCAGCTTCAACGACACCAAGGTAAAAAATTACACGAGTTTGCTCGTCAAACTTTATTATTCGATATACGATATGGTAAAAGTGTCGGATGAGTGTTGGATGATAATTGGTGCAGTGTATCCAACAGATATGTCGTGTACCACTGAATAACGGCAAAACCGCTCAAGTACATTTTAGAATCATTGGCTGCGGTCGATGAAACTGCGTGTATTAACATTGTGTAAACATGACTCAGATCACGGCACTGGAGTTCCCGTGGTTCGGAGCGTCGGTGAACGTTGAGACGGTGCGCAAGGGCGTGTTCCCGCCGTCCAGGACGGTCAGGTATCCGACGCCCGGCTCGGCGAATCCCGAGGTCGACATCTGGATGGTCGACTTTACCAACGTCACCATCGGCTACAACAATGCGACCAACGTCACCAATTCCATGCCTGTCAAGGTCAAGCTTAAGCCGCCCCCGGTGTTCGACGGACAGTAAGCTATCGTTCCTCCATCGCTATTATTGTCATTTCTCTTCTTTTTTTCTTTCCTTTACTTTAGATTGCCCGAAGTTGTGTACAGTACCACTATGATTCGTGTGTTTGACCTTTTGAAACGAAAGCTCGTATTATTTAATAGTTGCAGGATTTATTACTTTTCTCCCAAGAATTATATTAAATCATAAATGTATAGGCTTTGTGAAGTTGTCTCACGGTAAACATCTGCGAATATATGAAGCACCTCGGGATATCAGCAAATAGTCTCGCGATATTGACAAAGTCAAGATTGAGATATAAAGTTTCGTCTCGAACTGCAGTTTATTTTAATACTTCAATAAAGAGTTGCTTCATTAAAGTAGTCGAGTCGAGGAAAAATTTACTAATACGAATATTGAATCGTTATATTTACTATCCTAAGTAATTGCATGAATGTTCTAATGATATATTAACAACTTTTACATTTAATGCTATTAAAATTTAATGCTGCACATTTTTACCATTTTAGAGTTAAAACGAGTAATATTCATTTTATAACGATCGTATTGCATTATTATCTATCTATAATAATGGCCATTAAGATTCATTCGATCGTTAACATGATTTATATACAAATAACGTATGACAACTATTTTGCGAATATATACACTGTACCTGAATGACATAATGGAAAACAGTGCCGTGCATATCGAATGATGCCATGTGAATATAATCAGATTTCCCTTACTGGGTAAATTCTGAAATCATTAAATTGCTATACGAGTAAAATGTCTTTAAAAAGAAATATTTCAACACGTTACGTAATTTTCAAAATGTATACAGATACGCGTCAAAAATAAATTGTAGAACAAAAAGGATTAGTTTTTGTTACACTCAAGCGAAATTCTTATTTACCTTAAAATTAAACTTTTAATCCTACTTCATTAATTAAATAGAAAATTCCTTTGTATCAATCTCTCGAGTCAAAGTAATTTTTTACAGAGAAAGGGAATAATGAAAAACTTTCTCTCCTCTACCAACGTCAGTAAATTACATGTGCCAATTTCGCGAGCATTAGTAGAGCAGAAAGAGTTTCCCGTCCCGACTCGCTTGCGCAGAAAAAAAAAGAACCGACTTTGACTCGAAAAGCTCGAAAAAGCAATGTCACCGAAATTTTCCCCTGGGAATGGAAGAAAAAAGATGTTCGGTGACCGCGTCTGTACCCGCTTTGTACTTTTTTTCCCCCTAATACAAATTGCTTACGAAAATATCTATCAAAAAAACTCGTACAAAACATAAATCTATAGTATCAAAACTAGATTTTTTCCTATATATTTTAATATCAAATAACATGTTCCAGAAAATATTTAAAATAATAATTCAATCCTATTACGAGTCGATAAAAGTAAAGAAGGACAGACGTAAATCAGTGGTTTCCCCGATTCCAGGGAATACTACCTGATCTCAGCAGGGTGGATAGGCGAGGACTCGGCGCAGGTGGCGGTCGTCTGGATGACGCGCTCCCAGAACCTATCGGTCGTGTCGGCCTGTCGCGCCCCAAGCTGGGACTGCGAGGAGACGCACTCGGAACGGGCACCCGAGGGTCAGTGGCTCGACGCCCAACCGCATCCCGTGTTCGCGCCCGACGGCGACAGTTTCCTCCTACTCGCGGCCGTACAGGAGGGCGGCCAGGAGCACTTCACCCACATCAAACACGTCACGCTCACTCAGCAGAGGATAGCTGTGCTCTCGCATGGACAGTACGAGGTACGAGCGAGGATAGACTTTTTTTATCTGTAGCTATAGCTTTCGGCCGGGCACGTACCATATTGACGTGCTTCGCCAAAGTATATAAGGAACAAAAAGTATAAGAGTTGACCTTGACACCAAGGCGTATCATTTTTTCTGATGGCAAAGTTATCACTGAAAAAGGTCAAAATAATTAAATTCACCTTTTTATGTACGATTTTTGAGATTTAAAATATTATTTCTTCCCGATATCGCTGGCATATCGAAAAGTTTTTCGATGCCCGGTTCAAAGGCGGCTTTAAAGCGTCCTCAAATTCAATCGCAATGCCTTTGATCGTAGGTGAGCGAGATCTTGGCCTGGGACACGAGATCGCACTTGGTTTATTACTTGGCGACCAAGGAGCGACGACCGGGCCAGAAGCATCTTTACGTCGTGAAGGATCCGATAGCGGACGATCCGCGGAGATTGGAGCCGACGTGCGTCACTTGCGACATCGGCGATCTTCAATGGAATAGCCGGTACGATTTATTCAAAACTATTACCAATAATTATCGAAATTCACACACGTCTGTTTCTGATTTCGTAAAAATTTAGCACTATATAATGATACTTAAAATATGAAAGTGAATTTATCGATTACCACGAGTCAAGGCATTCTTAGAGGATATTCCCCTCTTTTTCTTCAATGTGAGGTGATCTGTGTTTTTTATTTCTATGTACAGACAACAACTAGCACAAAAAAAATTTATAGAGTAAGGAAAGTCTAAGAAAACCGAAATTGAGAAGTATAAAATTTTAAGATATAAGTTAAAAGGGTTGTAATTAATTAAAACACTACTCGAAAATAAAGTGTTTCGAGCACGAGACTGTCTACTCGAAATAAATTAACTTTCACATTTTAAGAACTTTTGACTAGCAATAAATTCATCATTACATTTAACGATACTATTTTAATCCTAAAGGATTGCATCCGAAACACATGTTTAAATTGCTCATAAACATTTTTATCGTAGTCTCTCGTTACATTTTTCATGGAAAGAAATAATGCTTTCAAATTCTCTCGTGCCATCATCTTGTTACAATCCACTTGTATAAAGCGACTAGAATCGGATCGATCACATCAAGGCACTACATGTATACGCAGTCTAGATACAAGATAGTCAATAAAATCTAAGCTTTCAATGTTATTCAATGTTCGATCGGTGCTCGCAGATATTACTACACGAATTGCACGCACTTCGGGGCCTCGATAAATCCGCCGATCCTCGAGGAGCAGCAGCAGGAACCGAAGGAGGACGAGGAACTCGGCTACTACGTGCTTTACTGCGAGGGCCCGGGACTACCTCTGGCCGCCATTCATTCCATGAGGACGCATAAAATCGTCCGAGTCCTCTACGATACGAGGATCCAAAGGGCCGATCTACTATCGCAGCTCGCACTGCCCAAGAGGCAGAGCTTCGAGGTAACAAGTTATACGAGCTCGCATCGCGCGACCAATCTGTCTATCGGTGAGGTCGCGCTATTGCTGGTCTACTTTTAACGCGTGTTCCGATACAACGACGTTTCGCAGAGATTTCATAGCAGAGATTTACTTTTTAACGAGCTTTTTATCGGGGGAAAATACTCGATCTTAAATAATAATCAAGAATCTACTTCGAGTATAAAATTATATTATAACCTAGATACGTATAATGAACGTAAATTGCAGGTACCCCTGCCACAGGGCTGGCGAGCCCAGGTCCAGCTATTGCTGCCGCCCTCGTGGCGCGAGGAGCTGCGCGACGCTGCGTTCCCGGTCCTGGTCGAGGTGAACGGCCGACCGGGCAGCGCCGCTGTCACGGACCAGTTCCGCGTCGACTGGGGCACCTACATGTCCAGCCACAACGACGTCGTCTACGTGAGGCTGGACGTGCGGGGGGCTCGGGGCCAGGGCAAGCGCGCCCTATTCCGGCGCATCGGTGGCGTCGAGGTGCAGGACCAGATCACGGTGCTCAGGCACCTGCTCGAGAACTTCAAGTACCTGGACAAGACGCGGGTAGGCGTATGGGGCTGGGGTTACGGGGGCTACGTCACCTCCATGGTCCTCGGCAGCCAGCAGAACGTCTTCAAGTGCGGGGTCGCCGTCAATCCCATCGCCGATTGGCTCTATTACAGTGAGTAGACCCGACAGCTGTGTACAGGCTACAGGGACACCGTATAAGCTCTGCGTCACTGTTTCGATATAGATTCGGCCTTCACGGAGCGCGTCCTAGGCCTGCCAGCCGAGAACTACAAGGGCTACGTTCAGGCCGACCTTACGCAGCGCGCGAGACTGGTGCCTAGTCACAGCCTATATCTGCTGCACGGCATGGCCGACCTGACCGCCCCTTACACGCACGGCATGGCCTTCGCCAAGTCTCTCACGCAATCCGGCGTCATTTTTCGATACCAGGTACGTAGATGTACCCGTCCTATTTCTATATAGATGTACAGTTGATATTGCGTAAGAATGATTCCGATCGGGTTGATGTGACGATGATGAACCGTTTGCAGAGCTACGCGGACGAAGATCACGCTCTGACCGGCGTGCTAGAGCATGCCTATCGTTCCATGGAGGACTTCCTCGCCGAGTGCCTCGCCCTGGACGCCTCCTAGTGCCTCAGACCGTTAATCTTCCTCGTCGGCAGGCTGCAGCTGACCCGCGAGATGGCCGCTACGATCCACTTAGCTCGCAGCAGCGTCGGACATCACAACCTAGCCGGATTACCAACAAACGCCTCCAGCCGTCGTCTTCTAACGCGAGACGATGCTAGAATTAACGATCCTCTCTCTTCTAACCAATCTCATTTATTACTTCGCTATTCTCGTCGTGATGCATTTTTTCTCTCACTCTCACCTCTACTACGGCTATATCGACACAAACTCTCACACGATTATAACACACACACACACACACACACACATATATATATATATATATACGAGAAGCGCAATGTTTTCCAAGGTGCTGCTGCCAGCGTATATATTTTTTAGTACTCCGGCTATGGACTGTCGAGGGATAAGGGGGACATTGTGTTATATATAAATATACATTATATATATATATATGATGTCAAGAGATGTCAATTCGCGCGGGGAACGAAGTGTGTTTACGTTAATTATTGTATATTAGAGACGAAAACTGTTGGGAGGGGGGGGGGGGGGAAGATATGTAAAAGAACGTGGAGAATGTAGGCAACAAACTTCTTCCTCGCACCTTCCGAAGCTTCTTCCACTCTGCTAGGCGATAAGTTCGTTGCTATATGATGTTATGGGACAAGCATTATTTAATGACAAAAAGATAAAAAGTAAAAAAGAAGCACATATTGATAAACGGAAAGTGTGCGCGTGCTTATTGCGCTGGTATATTTGTGTGCGTGTGTGTGCGTGTGTGTACGCGCGTTTATGCGATGCGAGTCAATGTAGCGAGAGTGAGAGCGAGATAGAATGTCGTTGGTTGTAAGAATAAGTCCTTTGAATTGTACTCGTGTACAACGTTAAATTGCTATATCGTTCGATCGTTGGGTTATTCCTTTTTGACGACGTTCCTACAGCTGATCGCCAACGGAGAAATAGCAAAGTTTAGTTTTCCATTGGAGTATAAAGAGATTAAAGCTTCCAAAAAAAAAAAAAGAATGAATAAGTATACACTGTATAAAATACTGTATTAAAGCCTTCGATAACAACTAGAGCTGTAAATATCGTAATTTTTATGATTATTCAGATCTGACGAATAATATCACACGTTCAGAAGTTATGAAAATGTTAATTATTAATATCTATTATATATATATATATATACAGATATAGTTGATTTGTTTTTATCGTTATCAATTACTCGTGATTATTGGAGTATTCGAACTTATCGAATGAGATGATTCGTTTAGCAGCTCTAGTTAACAACATCCATTTGAGAAATGACAAACAATCTACAGACACCCTGGAATAGATGAATCACACGTGATCAAAGCCGGAAGTAGGTATATATTAACTAGGCAAGATGCCTAATGAAACCCAGTGATTCTGATCGAATATGACCATGCAATGATCAAAAGTATCGAGTGACATCTGAGCATTTCATCATAGATCATCAAAGCACTCACAATCGGTACCTCATCCAATGCGGTACTATACTTATAAACGATCGAAAGTGACTGTAACGATATCGACCAACTTGCTTTTTTTTTAATTCTGGTCTGATTCATTTATTCCTGGGCTCGAAACAAAAGCGTTTTAGAGCGAGTTCTGTCACTTCTGAGTGATCGTGCAACGAGTCAGAAGAGAGAGAGAATGCACACACAGCGAAAGTCGTTTCCTATATATACAAGTTCTTTATATCCCTCTATCTCTCTCTCTCTCTCTCTCTTTCTCTTGCACACACACATTCAGTCTGGACGTAACTGCCGATTCATTACGACACGCCGTCGTCCAGAACCATCCCGACGAAAGGTAACAAAGAATTAAAAAAAATTAAGATGAAATAAAAACCGCGATACAATCAAATTGAAAACGAACTGTCGATATTTATCAACTCCTCGTTTTTTCGAGCACTATATAAACTATATATATAAATATATTATATATATATATTCCTGATATATGATTTTTCGTCGTCGCGTAAGGCTTTCCGCGTCTAGTTGCGTATTAGTGGAGAAGAATGAGAGAACGAAAATAATAATAAAAAAAAAGAAAAGAAAACAATGGCCCCGATGAAATGTCGACGGTCGTAATAGATGAAACTCGTGTAAGATATATAATAAGGATGAACGTATCGTGTAGAGAAGAGAGGGAGAGCGAGTTATCCACCTTCGGCCTCACCGTAATTAACAAAAAAAAAAAACAACAAAAAACAAAAATGAGATACTACACCTACACTCGAAAACTTGCATACACACTTTGAAAGATATTTGTACATAATTGTTCTACGTGCATCACTATTGTTACAATTATTAATATTATTATTACCGAAGGAAAAGAAAAAGGAAACGTCGAGCTCTACCGTCATTACTTTGAATAGTATAGTTGTTACTGTTATTGTTATAATTGTCATCGTCATCTCGCCATCACTCCTGTGTTCTCGTCGTATCGCCTCGATACCAGTTATCCGTTCGATCCTTGGCGGAAATCAATTATCACGTTGAAAAAGGTTCATTGAATTTGATGAATTTTAGCGTCATATTTCGTTCTTTGATAAGTTGTTTAACAATGACTCGGCAAACTTTTATTCATTAATTTTTGACGTAAATGAATAAAGGAAAGATAAAAATAAACAGCGACTTAGCCTGTCGTGAAAGATTAATGAATTTTACAATTAAGTACTTGTTGCTGTTACCGAGGAAATTAATAAATTCATGATTCTTGATAATTTTAAAATTATAAAAATAGCAATTATTTATTATAAAATATTGAGTTTTTTTATTTAATAAAAAAACCATAACTTTTATATTTTTAAAAGAGTTATAAAACTTGAATACGCTAAGAATCCATCCAAATTCGATGTAAAGAAGGTTCTTTTGTAAAAGTATAAATCGTGTAAAGCTCGAAAAGCTCGGATCATAGGGCGGTGACAAAGTAGCGAGATGTACGGGAACACACAAAAATATCGCGCTCGATGAATATATCGCACGCCGCAATTATACGCTGTGTGCCAGCAGCCCTTATATGCCGACAATCAAGGCTAGTGCAAGTAATCAAACAATAAATAAATGAAGAGGAAAAAAATAAATAAAACTACTAATTACTAATTATTATGATTATCATTACTACCGTTAAATTAATTACGATTCGCTGTGAGACGATATATTATAAATATTACGAGGTAAGGGACAAAAAAAAAGATGTTGCTTGGCCGTATCGTTAATTAAGTAATTAAGTATAAATAAAAGTAAAGCGAAGCGAGGAGGGGAGGGAAGTTTGATTCCTCCCTCAATGAGCCTAAGATAATCGCTGAAGTATCACGACCGAAGAAAGGTCTAGTTGAATCGAGCTTCCTTTATTTCCACTAGACAAATGAAGAAATATATGCTTTCTCGCGTATCGTATAGTTTTTAGCCCTTCGAATAAAAAATAAATAAAAAACAAACTGATTTATTCCAATCGTTATTAAAGTAAAGGAACTCATGTGCAACTGTAGTCAATGTAATGTTAGTTAAATGACTAAGTGACGAGAATAAACACGAGAAACCGGTGCTGTTGCTGTTAGCTGTTAAACAAAAACGAAAAAAAAAGAAAAAAATAAGAGCACGAGCCATATGTGATTGATAAGAGCCAAAAATATGTACGTACACCGCAGCGAGAGAGAAACGAATGAAAAGCGCAAATATATACACAGATTTTTCTATGTGCAGCAGAAAAAACTAAAAGAGAATCACGCGATTGTAGTTAAAGGCCTGTTGAGTGGGCGTCACGCGATCGACGGTGAGTGTGTAGCTTTTTTTATTCTCTCTCCCGACGTCGTTGCCTCGATTCAATTAATTTTTCTTCGCCGATGCATATATTGCCCCCCACGCGAAACTGCGAATCACGAGGAGTAATCGAATGCGAAGCCGCGAGATAAGTACGTTAAAATGTCTTTTTCATCGGGAAATGGGTTTCGTTATTTCGGATCGTATTGTTATCTCTGAGCCCATTTATCATTAAAGGGTAACTTTGGCCTTTTACAGACGCTATTTTGATCTAAAAAGTTTTATTGAGTATAAAATTAATAAAGAGATAATTACGTTGATCTAAATTTTGAGTGGTATAAAAATCGTTAATATTCAAATATAATTGCTGATATTCGAAAACAGGCTAAAGTTGCCCTTGTTCACAGAAAATTTGAAAACAATTCAATAGAACTGCAGATATGAGAAAATAGTAACTTGAAAATAGAGAAAGTGAAGAAAGTATCGATTAAAGTCTTACGTTCGGTCGTTTTGCTATTCACTCGTCATGTTTCTTATACGCTTCGAAGTTAAAGAAAAACTAAATGAAGAAGATTTTTCAAATTCGAGCTTTGCGCGTGATTATTACGTCATGTAGGCGTTAAATAGCTCAATAAAAGAAAAACACAAGTTTAATAAAAAAAATAAATAAACAAATAAAAAAAAAGGAATATTATCGAATTCTCAGTTATTCGGGTGGTCGAACGCGCGGTTTTTTTGCCCACATTCCGGAGAAAAATGCGCGAGCGCACGTTTCACGATGTGACTTCGGTTCAACGTATCACGATTTTCCCGCCTTTTTCGCGGAAAATCCGCGTTGTTCCTACCGAAGGCTGATTATTGTAATTTAGACACGCTTTTTCGGTAAAAGTATGTTAATAATTAAATAAAGTAAAAAAGAAAAAAAAAGAACAAGAAAACAAATAATAATAATAACGATAATGAGGATTACGAGGAAGATGAGAGAGTGAAGCTCGATGATTATGTGCTGCGATCAATTATTAAGTGTAAAACGTATAAAAAAGAGTTTGGGGCGTTCTAGGAGAAAGGGGAAATAATAAATTTTTAAGTAAGCGCGACTTTCGAAATTTTGGGAGGCTCTCGAAGAAGAATTTCTACGGATATCTTCGTTATGTTATATAGGAATCACTAATTACGTAAAAAAAAAATAATAATTCTGTTCTATGTTTGAGAAAAGCGAGGGAGATAATATTTCATGTTTTTGTATCACGCCAAATTTTTGTACACTAGAGAAATTTTATTATATATATATTAAAAAATTGAAATAAATTTTATTCACTAGTACGTAATTAATGTTTCTCGTTACTTTTTTACTATTATTTTTTTTTGTCGAGGTAATTAGATACGTATCGTAAATTTAAAAGGATGAGAAAGACAATTTTTACCAAACTGAGTATTAAACGACACGTGTAAAATAAATAACCATTTTAAAAAAGTTGATTTCGAAGGACGGAATATTACATCACGCGCATAAAATTCCCGATTTACACTTGTACTGTTCGAACGTTTATATATACATATAAAATGATAAAAGCAAACTTTCGCATCCTCTTGAATTGTTGCAGTTGCAATTGACAAGCTCGTTATTCCATAGTTTTCACAATGTAGCAGCGATCATATTTTACACCGAAAATCAAAACTAATGAAGTTAATTGTAAAAAGTCACAGCATTTGTAGATAAGAAAGAACAGAAGCAAAAAAGCAGTTGATTTCGACGTAAATTTCTCGTTATGATCTCTCTAAATAGAAGGTTGGAGCCCAATGGAAAAAAATTGCGATAGGACATTAAAAAGAAAAAGAAAAAACTAATAATATGTAATGGCGTGAAGTGAGTGAGCGAGAAATCTTTTCAGTAGCAGTGCATAGACATAATCTATAGCTTTGATAACGTAATATAAACGGCCGCTAATTCAAAGGAGAGTCATACACACCGACAGAAGCGCGAAATCCAATCAAAATCGTTTTAGGAATCTCAAATTTTCGAATTTTCTACTATTTCGACCCCGAGTCACTTCTGCACTAAATATCCCGTCGTTTTTTTCTTTTGTAAAAAAAAAAGAAGAACGTGGAAGGCGAACACAAGCGAGAACGAAAACAAAGAAACGCTTTGTGAATCGTTACCGGGAAAGTTGTAAAATTTGAGTTCTCTAAATCACGTTAAGGAGGAAATTTTTACCCGCGCGGAAACTCGCAGGCGGCGCTGAAATAATAATTAAATAAATAAATAAATAATTAACTAAAGAACACAAGAAAAATATCGCTTTAATCGTCGCGGCTTTTAACAAAAGATTTTCGTACGAATTTTTCAGACTCATTTTCTGAACTAATGGATAAAATGAAAAACATAAATATAAAAATGATACAATGGTGGATCGTAGTTAAAAGACACGAAGCATTGAAAAAAATAAGCTCGAGGAAGAGTCTGCGTCAATTACAATGTGGGCAAAGCGAAAAAGAGGGGTTCAGACGCGTAAAGTGGATGAGGAAACGAGAAAAAGTAGTTTCCTCGAAGAAACGAAAAAAATAAGTAATAGGAGGTACGAAATAAGGATGTCAGCGCCGTCGAACTCGCGACTATAGCACCAGTTATCTTCCACCGTAACATTCACGAGATAATCATGTTACTAAGACTCTGCGTTTTTTAATATCAGCGAGACGAGACTCGGCCCGGGTATGTCGGGCGGACGAAATGTTTTCAATAAACTGTTACATTACCTGAATACTTGTTGTTATTATTTCATCATTATATTTCTCGCATTCAATTTTAGCCTTTTTATTTTTAACCACATCCGCCCTTTATCAAAATTTCTATTGTTTTAAAGTAGCAAAATAAAATGTATTTCGATTGTGATTTTTTTTTTTATTATCATTCGTAAAAAAAAACAATTGCTTAACGAATTTGAAATAAGCATGACATTGGAAACAAGAGGTTAGAAGATTTGTTATTTTATATCTAGTGTAAGTCAACGTTTTGAAATTGAGACATATTTACAGACCGGTAGTATGAAAGATAGACATTCTAAACAATTACTCTACTTGATGATCTTTTTTGTAATGGTGCATGTATAATACGTAATTCGAACGATGAAACAGTCACAAAGCGAAAATGAGGAGCTACCTCGTAGGGTCTTACGAAGGAAAAAAAGATTGTGTTACAATGACTGTTTGAAGTATAACCAAAAAAGGTAATAAATACACAAAATAATGAAATAGGAAAAATTGATTTAGATCAAACAAAGAGAATGCATTTCTCGGTAAACCTTCATCTTGGCGTACTTCAAAATAATTTTTTGATAAATAAAGTTTTATTTAAATGCATGCTTTTTTCCTTACTGCGAACAGGATATCGAGAAAAAGAAATCGATCATGGGGACCGAGTACAAGCAAACTGCGCGAAAGCGTGTCCTTAATGAATTTCCGACAAAGATCCAGACCGAGCTCAGCGTCCAGCTTAGAAAGCGTCGTTTGCCTGGGCAATTACAAGAAGATTCCACAGCTAGTCGTGATCGAGAGCAGTAGCGATGACGAAGCGCCACAAGTCATGAGAAGGAAGCTCCGCAAACTACGGAACAACCACTCCTACACGTTCAAGAATAAAAGGGAAAGAAACGCGAACGATGCAAGACCAAATATGTAAATTATCTCATGGTCTAGTTCGTGATTTAAAGTTATTACTAACCATTCTACAAATTGCGCCGCTTCTCCCTCTCATTTTTTTCTACAGTTTGCACAGCGAGGCTGACCTTCTGCATAGGATGCAAGAAATGCACGTCGGCACGACGATGATGAATACTGGCTTTTAACTACTCTGATACACGCGAGTATCGAACCTGTATAGGCGATGCTTTGTGATACTGTCGAATTACATCCAATTTTTATAAAAAGTTTATTTAATGATTTGTACGCCGAAAATCGTTTATAAGACACGTTGTATTTTTGTAATAAATTTACATAAAGTGTAATTTTTCACAAATTAAATGATAAAATGCCGCTGTAGTTTCTTTTTTACTTATGATACTTGTTTTTCGTTACAAAAATGTTTAAAACGATTGATTAATAGTACAGTTTTTCATGTGCAAAAACATTTTTTATAGAGTGCATCTTTTTTACGTTTTATAATTAAATTAAAATTGAAAAGAACTGTTTCAATTTTTTTTTTTTTTTTTATAATAAAAGCTATATAATTAAAATGTAAAGCAGGCGTATTTTAAAATGATGTGCCTAAATGACAGTAATCAAAATTGGTAAGAAATAAGAACCGATGAAAGAGAACGCTCCAATTAATAATATTCTTGCCTTCGTATTTTTCTAGGGATGAAGAATTCCGTTAAAAAACGCTTAATCGGCATATTGATCGACTCGATTTCTGCTTTGCCCAGCCTCATTAACTCCAAGTGTTTCGAAAAGTCAACATCGATATAATTACGATTTTGAAGATCCTGAATCTTTTTGAAATCTCTAGGGGTTAGTCTGACCCTCGGTATTTCCAACTGGATCAAATCCGTGTGATGAGGGCCTAGCCAGCGCATCCGAGGGCAAAGAAGCTTCTCCCGGTATCCCAAATTGTTTAACGTACCGAACCTGAAAAGCGCAATACGTTATTGTAACGTATGATTATGACGTAAAATATTATATATAATAAATCGTACAAATAAAAATCCCTCACCTATAAACGCACATGATCTCGAATCCATGAGGATTGGCGTCGACAAGTGCGTAAACCGGCAGCTGAGCTCTCTCCGACAGCATATGGACGAACATACGCGTCGGTATGTCGGGATAGCCTTTGCCGGTGACGAGAATACATCGATTCGAAGCTGGACAAGCCTCCCGCAGTAGTTTCTGGAATACCGAGTCCTTTTCGACGACGAGGACGAATTCGGCACTGGTGCGAATGAGGGTCACGTTGGCCACGACGTCCGGCACCGCTTGGCAGCTCAGCTGCTCGTAATTTATCACACGGGACTCGTCCAGGTGGAGGGTCAGGTCACCTGCGACTAAACCTTTGCTCGTTGAGAGGAAGCCTGCCGAAAGAGTTTACGAGTAAATATACGAAATTGTTTAATATTGTATTATATATTTTTTAATATAATTGTTATTTTATAAAAAATTTATAAATTGGAAGATTTTAAAAGACTGGATACATATAAATTTTGAATCATTTATGTAAATATCTAACGATCTGAGTTGTTCGAACGTTTTTTAATTTCATAAAAAATGATAAATACAGGATGTAGCATGCAATCTATATATATATATATATATATCATGTATAGTTATATTAATTCAAATTTAAAAACGGTTGAATGTTTTTGATCGGTATATAGGTAAACGGTGTCGAAGTAAATAATACGTAGGTATTTGCACTTCTTCAGACTCCAAATGAGTAAAAAAAAAGTAATACATTTACATATTTTCTAATCAAATTGATACATTCAAATAAAAGTTTAACTTCAAAGCTTGGTCTGCCGAAAAGAAATACTGTAAAATTTTCTCTATAAAATCTTCCTGCTTACATTGAAAAAAAAAGAACGAAAAGTCATCTTTAAAACTCACCGATTTCCCAAGGTCCGCACTCGAGCAGCATCGTCACCTCCTTGATAGCCCATTCAAGTTTCTCCGGCTTCTTCAGGAACCTCTTGATGTCCTCGTTCTTCAAACTGTAAAAAAAGGCCCTCTTGGTGCAAAAGAAGTCGTCCTCCGTCTTTGTCAGATTCCTCACGAGATTCGCGTGCACGTGTGACATGACCCTCATGATCAGGGCGAATCTCTGGCGCGTCTGATTGCCCGAGAATCGCATGGTTTTCAAACGGCCCGACTCGAGGATTGCTTCGCTCTCCGAACTGTTGGTGTTGCTACTCCAGCCGGAATTTTTCCCGTCGTCGTAGTGTAGACATGGCTTTTCTTTACTGGAGATGCTACCGATTATGTCGCGTATGATGTCTTCGATACGACCGATCAACAGCCTTCTGTATAATAAATATAAAGGTCTACTATAATATGTGTAATAATTGTATCACTTGACTAAAAAAAATGGTATTCTTAGATATATCAAATCAAATTATATATATATATATCAAATTATAATTGAAAATATTCAAATTATTCAAAATCTCACCTGAGATCTCATGCTAAAATCTTATGTAATGATTTTTTTGCACGTTTTAAACTAATCTTTGTCGAATAACGACTATTTTTGAAAAATTCGAACGTAGAAAATATTTGAAAAAAGGAATCAAAATTTTCAAAAGTTTGAATTTTTTAATAGTCATTAATCGACTAACAATGGTTTAAAACGTGGAAAAAGGCAAATAAATCATTACATGAGATTTTGGCATGAGATATCAGGTGAGATCTCAAGTGAGATTTTTCAGTAGGGATGTGTATAATTTAAAAACTTTACCGAGCAGCATAATTTCAAAAAGCAAGTTTACAATTGCACTTGAAAAGTCGATTATTCACTTTAAGATAATTTATTTCCATTACAAATAGTTTATGGATACATAAAATAATGCTTACCTTCTAGCTGTGATATCCTTTTGCGAAATATCAAAACTGCAATCGATCGTTTCCTCCGTTTCCATCATCTTCGTGTACTGCAGAGACAACGTTACCGTCGCGGAAGTAAACTCAGCTAACCGGCTCTTTTTCAAACTGTTCTATTTTCCATACCGACCGGACCGGGAGTCAGTTGATTCCATGAATGGTCGCTAGAGGACGCCACGCCCCGCTAAAAGCGAGTATGTTTCTACTATTACCGACCGAGTCACATCATACCGCGAAATACAAATATTCGAAGTGCGTTCTGTGTAGATTTGCAACTTACAAATCAAGTGCTGATGAGGTACATTTTTATATTTGTACTGCTACATTTTTAGCCAATGTAATACTTGAATTATGCGAATATGGTAAAGACAATAATAAAGCAAGATAAGGAGAGGTGAGGAAAGCGTTTAAGAGGCTTTTACTGCCGCGCCATTACCAAGCGATGTATACGTGTAGAATGAAACGCTGGTGGAATCGCCGTAGGAAGGTTTACGCGAGCGTTTACGACCTCAAAGAATGAAAGTGCGTCGTCCGCGGATCGTTTCGCGGTTCGTCGTCGTTTTACTGCGTCCTCACCTCCTCCTCCTCCTCCATTACTCTTATACGCGATCCTTTTTCCACTCTGTCCTTTTATCCGTATGCGCGACGCGCACCAAGTATTTGTTTTGGCGCGAAACGTCTAGCGCGCGAATAAGATTACTTCGATTTACGATTGAGATGCACCCATAAATATACTCGACATCTTTTCCACCGGTTAGTTATTGTATTTTTTATAGGCGGAGATGTATAGCCGTATACACTTCATTAACGTGGATATTTGTGGGAGATTCTGAATTGGGACTTAATCTATTATTGGTAATAATATAAAGTTCAATATAATTTAGACTTCAATAGTATATAAATATTTTGTTGGATAAGTTTGTTTTTCTTTTCGTTGGAAAAAAATGATGGAAAATGCATATTTTCATATATTTAATTAATTTAAAAAACAAACTGAAGATTCAAATTAAACGTTGCATTTAAAAATGCAGCATGGGCACCTAACAATTAAAGTAAATGTTTCATAAGTGAATAATAGCGTGGAGCAATGAGAATCCGCATTGTAAACTAAAGTTCAAATCCCACAACTGTCGAAAATATCCGGGTTTCCCGTGGTATTAGCTCACGCCTCCGCTCGCGCACGCGACACCGATCGACCAAAAAAAGGGCAAAACCTACGGGCGAATCCGTGTACAACGTGCGGTTCTAGGGCCCCGCTCTGCCAGTCGGCGAAAGCCCCGTAGCAAAGGAAGGAAGCATGGCAAGCATAAATACAACGGTAGAGAACAGCCCATGGGAGAAAGAGAGAGAGAACCTCGGACGGACTATACACAATGGCAAAATTCAAGTGCCGGGCGAACAGTAGCTGCAACAGTGGACTCTCTGCGCGCACGAGAGTGGCTCCATTCAGCTCTCGGTAAGGAGCCTCACAAATGCGCAGCGGGACGTCTCCCTCTCTCTCTCTCGCACGCGCTGCACAGGTCCGTTTTTTTCGGCATCTCCCCCCCGTCACTCTCTCTCTCTCTCTCTCTCTCTCTCTCTTGTGTGTTTATTGCTGTGAGAAATGCCACGCACGAATAGTCGCGATTGATGCCTATCTCTCTGGGCTCTCTCCTCGTTTTTTTAGCCTCCGAGCGCAGCCGCGCCACGGGTATATTTCTTTGATTTTCCCTTTATTTTGACGTTGATAAGACGAGTGCGTGTATATACCGTTGACTGCAGCGAACGAGAGAACCAAGGTGGTCTTGTACCGTGTAATGTCGTTGAATGAAGCTATTCGATGACAGCGGCGCTCTTGCGTTCTTTTTTTTTCTCTTCTCTCTTCGTGTTCGAGTGGCTTTGGGGACAATGATGATGACTTTGCTTTGGAAACGCGCGCGCGCTCGATGCATTTGATGGGATTTCCTTCGTCTTCTGCTTATATATATATATATATATGGGGACGGTTTTTAAGGCGATAATGCGCGTAATGGACTGACGGGGGTATACAAGTCTCTCCGACGCGTGAAAAAAAAGCCGAATGTCTTTATAAAAGTCGTGGTTATAGGTATGTGTATAATTTATGTACTTTTACGAATCTATTTTTGTTCAGAAGCTGGTGTATTAAATGTGATGTGATGATAATACACGGTTGAAAATTTTATGTGATGCTTCGCTTTCACGAACGAGAAAAATACTGCGGAATAAATTATGAGCTACAATTCTAGACAGAGAAGAGATAAGGTATATAAAATGTGCTTTGACTTTGTATCGAACTTTATAATATTTTAAATACCAATATTTACGCGGTTATTCTGTCTTATACAGTTATTTACTTTACTTTTGTTTTCGATAAGTTCGATGTATGCTAATCAGTTTGTGAATAATATACTGATCATAACATATTTATATTCAACGCAAAGTCTCGAGAAAGGTTTTAATCGTGATGTGGTCATTATTTCGCTTCGGCAATCTTTTTCGGAGTCAGGTATCCGGATTAACCTCAATCCTCCTGTGTGGGCAAACATTCGAACACGGCATTAGAGTATGTATTTTGTTATACTAATGGCCTATAACGGCTAGATATCCTCGGCAAAAGAATACTTTTAGTCTACTGTTGTTGTCTTCCGACGCAAACCCTACCCCACATAATACATTTTCTCCAAAAATACCAAAAGGTCATATCTCAAAGCCTCCAAACTCTGCAGGATCACAAATTCGATGTAAATAGCCAATTAACGACACCCCAAACTCTGTCTCTCTCTCTCTTTCTCGCGAAACATCACAAAGGCGAACATCATCCACACATAAAGCGAAAAAGGCTCGTTCGTCCAGTCCCCTGCACTCGACTTCTCTCTCTCACTTTTACAGCGGCAGATGACATTTGCATCTGCGCGTATAAACGTGTATGTGTGTGTGTATCTCCACTACAACAGCAGCTACAAATTTCCACCATAAATATCGTCATCGGCGGCAAGGACATTAACCAGCATCTCTTAGTGGGGGGGCCTGTAGCAAAATATTTTCGGAGGGGGCGAGAGAGCGGAGCATATAATAATGCGAACATCGGTTAAATAATGGAGGCGAGCGCGCGACTCGAGGTGCAGGACACGCGCCTCTTTTTTCTTTCTCCGCTGCGGCTATAAATTATGGCTTGTATGTTATACACGACACGTATCCGCTTTTATTTCGCGCGCGTAATACGTTCGACTGAGCCGAGATGTGGAAAGACGGTTGTTCTTTTCAAGCTCTATAGTTCTGAACTAATTCGAATGCTGGACGTATAGAAGCGAAGCATCTCGTAAATAGATTTCACGTAGCGGCGAATCACTCGAATATCAAATTACTTCATGAGGTTCGATGTGATTGAGCCAATTAGAGCGAACGAGACGAAATTCGGGCTCAGCGAGGGATTTTAATTGAATCGACCATCGTAATACGTGGGTATGAGCGCACACACTCATGACACAGACGAGACCGCGCCGGCGCGTTTCTCATTTTCAATGCCGGCACAATTATCACGATACACACAACGACCGGCGTATAAATACACGTTCTATATAAATTCGAAAATGTAAACATTTCGTTGTGGATCCCGAACATCTTGCGCTCGCTTTTTTAATTGGGATAAGGCACTTTTTTTTTATCGGCCGATTGTGTTCGCGATAAAGAGCGAACGTTTGGAGTCCTCGAATTGTATTTGCCTTTCCGATACGAAAACATTGAATCATATAAAGTTTAATAAACTTTACACTTTAAGCGACACGATGCAAATTTGCCAGTAAACATATTAAGCTCGATAATTAGCGATCGTGAATTTTACTTTTGCAGCCAGACGTAATATCTAATATCTAATCGATTATACGATCTATCCGCAAATAACAAAAACACGTTTTATGGTGTAATCGTATCTCGATTCGCCTCGAAAACCCATCCCCAAAATTAATGTCCTCATCCGCAATAATCGCAAATAAGACGCCGTACCAAAAGCGTGCGCATAGTCGATAATTGCACCACTCGATCGTCCTCTTCCTCTCCCTCTCTCTCTCTCCATTTCGCACTCATCTTCCCCATACAGGAGCAGCAGTAGGAGCGTCACTCGCCGTGCATAATATAAAAGGATTTATTCAGGGAAAAATAATACAGAACTATACGGTTACTCGTGCGTTTAGTTTCGCATTAAGCCACTCGAGGCTCTCTTACAATGGCCCCTCGGATATAGTATTACATTGTGCAACAAGTACATTCGAGAAAAACAGCGCGCCGGCAGCGGTATAGCAGCGGCGAAGAGAGCGAGAGTGAGAGAGAGAGAGAGAGAGAGAGAGCCTTCAAATAACCCGTATGTATCGCGCGACGAGTGCAAGGATAGTGTCCTCATAATATCGGTTGGCCCCATAGCCGCTGTATACTTATTCTTATTCTTGCTCTTCGATCCTGGCGATGTCTAATAACTGATCGGTTATAGGCGCACTTTGACGCATGAAAATTGCCTGTCCCGAGTGCACGAGTGTGTGAGCGTTTGATAACTTTTTTGGGGTTCTGGTCTCTGAATACGACGACGATTGTAGGGATTTTTAATGATTCAAATTCTGAGAGCGATGCAATGGTAGGGTGAGCTTTGATAAAAATTCTTGCGTGGTGATGGAGGTTGGAATGTCTTGAATTTCTTATTATTGAAGTGATTGAATTGTTATTGACGAGGCGTTGTTAAAATTTCTTCCAATCAAAGAAAAATGTACAATGAGATTCTTACATAAGAACGTTATACATTCGTCATCTCGAAATCCCGTCCCACGACACGTTATCCATCATTCGCGTGACACTTGCCGGTCACTGAACTCCTTAAATCTGTAAACAACTTTGTATACCTGCTCAGTAGGTCTAAAACGATTTTCTTTCACACACTGGTCGCGATTTTTCCAAATTTCAATCCCTCTATAAAACGATTTAGAGCGAAATCCGACACTCGCATGCAAATGCAGTGCACACATCGAAATTTCGTGTTCCTTCCGCTTGCTCGAGGTGGATTAGTTGGGTGCACAACGACGCGATTTTCACGCTCGATTTCACCGGAGCCCCGGAGGTTCATAAGGGGGATATATATAGGATGAAAGAGTAGAGGGCAAGTGGCGAGGATTTCTTTTTTGGCTCCTTTTGTAATGTGATAGCATCGAATTTGTCCAGCCGGTGGAGGCCAATTTCTCTGTTGGCGAGTGAACAATTGCACTCGCGACGGTTACGCGGTGTACAAAGTAGCTTTCTTATATACAATGGCGGAAAAAGTGTATTTGTGGAAAAAAAAAGATCGTCGATGTGGGCTCGAGGCTTAGATTTTATTCAATATTTGCATAGAAATGCTGTTTTTCAGGGGGTGATTGAAAGTAGGCATTTGGGTAGATTAAAAGATTTTATATAACATTTTACTAGTTTTTTATTTTGTATGGTAAATCTTTGCAGAGTTTTTTAAGAATATAATCAAACTTTGATAAGGTACATAACTAATAATTATTCATAATATATGCAGCATACTAAAAAAGGTTAAAATTAATTTCTATAACAATTGAATGCTCTTATATTCTACAATCGTGTCGAACTCACCAATCCTCAATCGATCCCAACCAAAAAAAAAAACAGCCATGAATCGGTGTGAAAGTCCAAGTCATCGAAGTCAAGAAGCCTCCCTAAACGTTTGCCTAAAAAAACTCAGCGAATTCCCAATTAGCACCGGCAACCGCCACGTGAATCCTCTAAAGAGAGCGAGAAAGAGAGAGAGAAAAGAAGAGGAAGAATCCCGCGAGAATCTCGCTGCAGGGAAATGGGCTCTGCATCACACAGCGGGTGTCTCGCTATCGAGTGTCCTCCAGCGAGCGGTGCGAAATCCTCGCTTATACATACGAGAGCAGCAGCGGAGTCTCATTGTTGCGACCGCCGTGTTCACACACTCGTTCCAAGGGTTTTTCATCGACGCCTCCCTTCTCCATCGTGCGGAGAGCTCGAGATTTTTGATGGGAAAAGCCGACGGCGACGATTGTCATTCGTTTCGCCGAACTCCTGCCGCGATGCAGGAAGGAAGTGGAGGACGAGTTTAGGACTTAAATATTTATATATTCGTTGGGGTTTGCTTAATTTGTGCCGATACGAAAAATTACTCTAGTTAAATCCATATATCTCATTTTGATATGTATGCTTTTTGGATTTGGCCAGTAATGAAAGATCAAAATCGTAAATAAAGGAAAAATCAGATCAGAATACGTTACCGAAACTTTGTATCATGTTTTTCTGCTGAATTGCCATCTTCAAACCTCATCTGCAAGTCAAAAGTATTCTATTATTTATAAAAAAATATATTTATTTACATAATAAAAACAGAGAAATAAATTACACGATTCAGAAAAGTCCAAGAAAGAAAACTCATTGCATAAGCTTAATATTCAATCAATTAAGGGGTATAAAAACAAGTTAATAAGGATCTTTCAAATTATGCATCAGTCACTCAATGGAGAAAAAACGAACAAAGAAGCTGTAATAATCTAAGAAAGTAACACGTCAGGCGTTTTCGTTTAATGGACAACCGCATAAGTAAACTAATTGGATCATAAACCAGTTCATTTGTGTCTCTCTTCCTCATTTATCCGCTGCGGCTATTATGATACATCTTGTGTTCTATCGTTTTGTCAGGAATAAAATCTTTCGATTCGTATAATAAATTATCTATTCAAAAAATAAATAACCACGATAAGTGAAAAAATTTAGTTATTTTAATTTTATTCAAAAAAAAAGTCTTGTTTATATAAGATAAATAGTAATAAAATAATTTTATACCACTCTAAGCTAAAAATCGCAACTTTGACATGATTTTTAGGCTCTCGTGGTATAAAATATTGTTCGACACTGGTGCGTAAGTTGATTTTTAGCGCATGTAGCTTTTCTCCCTCGCTTGAAAAAACAACTTTTCCACCAGTGTCGAAAAGTACTATTGTAATTCTGCCAAATATAGACAAGTTAATTAAAATAATCGAAACTAAAGCTTTGACATAAAACGAATCAATTAAATTTTACATCATCACAAAATCGACAGTTTTATATTTTCACTCCGTGTATCTTCAGTCGTGGCATCCGAATATCAAGAAGCCCAAATACCGAAAAACCCGTCGATACTCATCGACCAATAAATTAGTCCTGCATCGACTGCAACTCCCTCAATAACTAAATTATCAATTAAGTAAAAAAGCCGCGCGCGGCGCGAAACAGAAGCGGAAATATTTTTCTCGGCCGCGCTAATTGAATCCGCGGCGACGCTGCGGCTGCGGCACTACACACATACACACGTACACGAACACGCGTACGAATTTAAACGCGGCTTAATAGAGCGGTTAAAGCCTTTTGCCGTATTTAACTGTAATATACCCGCGCGGAGTAATCAGCTCCGCTGCTGCGGCGCGCAGTGCGTAAATTATCATTACTTACGCGCGACTCGATCCAATTATTCTCAGATCGAGAATCTCTCCTGTTTTTTTTTTCTTCTTCTCGGTTCCACTCGCGCGGCTACACTTTGAGAATCGTGTTTATTCAATCGTTGAGATTTTTCTTTTTGGGATAATTGTATCGGGAGGTCCGCGTTTATTGACAGATATTCAATTTTTATGCGTTTTTAATTAGCAGTTGTTAAACGTAATGCGAAGCCGGTAGCGATTATTATATGCTTCGAGATTAAGAAATACAACATTATTTATGGGATATGTACCTCGTATTTTTTTACGTAAATGTATTGGGAATCACAGCATTGGTTATATGCAGGTCTGCAATACGAATAAAAGTTAAAAATCGTAAATTAATACAATTCCTTATATGAAACAAATAGCATAACAAATTCTATATCTATTTTTGTAAAAATCTAAATCATCGATGTTTGCACTCGAACGAAACATCTATTTTTTTATTCATCTTCCACGCAGCGCTTAAAGTATAAACAATGAATCAGTCCAGGACAAACAGTAGACGCACACAGAACATCGCTTTGGCAAAAGCATTAAGCGACGATAAATACAGGGTAATAACAAAAGGGAGATATTCGGTCGGTTTCCAGACTCGGAATATATATAAGAAATCGTCCGAGGCCCATCCCAAGGAGCGATAAATCAAGCATCGGGGGTTTGTTAAGACCTCGGCGTATTACGCCGATATCAGGAAGTGAGTTTTAACGCCGACAGATTCTTTTAAAAATGCACGCCAGCACAAAAAGACGAGAGAGTCTGCGGTGTGGCAGCGACGACGACGACGACGACCGAACGATCGAGCCCTAAATATATCTGCGGTTCGCATCTCTTCCTCTGCCTCTCGCAGCTCTTCTTCTTCTTCTTCTTCGCGCGCGCGTGCAGACAAGATTTATCGACGTCGTCAGCGTCTTTCCTCGCTGTATACTACTTTTTTTTCAGCTCTCGCTCGCAGGTGCGCCTGGTTGTAGGAGAAATTTTTCAGAAAATCGTACTTTCGTAGTCCTTATCTTTGAAAAATTAAGTCTGCGTTTATTGACTATAGTATTTAAAATATTTCGTTGATAATATCCGTACAAGTTCTGAGCTGAATAATATTTTCTCTTTTCGATTCTTGAACTGCTTTGAACAAAAATTATAATGAGTTTGGTCAGTTAGAACTATTTTAGTTTGAATTGTACCTGGTGACGGTATCGATTGGAAATCTAAAAGAACTTTTTATCCTTCGGCCAATGTTTATAGAAAATTGAAATTAGTGAAAAATTTTACTATATGAATTATAATTTTCAATAGACGACATGCCTATTTGTAATCAACATGTACAATATATATACATATATCAGCGCATACAAATACAAGCAAACACATTCCCAGCAGAACGGTGGATCAATTTCGTCATGAATCAATAAGCGCGCATTTATTTCCTCCCAACGACATTTTCGCAAACACACTGCAGACATGACTGCGCTGGAAAAATAAGCGAGAGAGAGAGAGAGAGAGGGACGAAGTGTACAAAGTAAAGGTGGCCACGTCAGTCGGAGGCGCGCAGATGCGCGCTCATAGACCTTATACTCTTGCAGCGAGACACACACGGACACAACGGTGGCTTCTCTTCTTCGTGTTTTGCATATATGTACGCGAGGCCAAGTTATTGCCCGCGCGGCTCGTACGACGCTGGAACACGTGTAACGCTCAATAAACTTCGCAATATTTTATTAAAGGCGGATTCGCGAGGATTTTATATCCTCCTCATTGTTTCTCGGCCGGAGAGCCGCACGAGATTGATTTATCCCGCGGATAAAACGACTTTAACGACTTCCATGCGCGCGCCCAACTGACTGTTGAGGAATATCGCTTTTATGTTGTTTGCTCGGACCTGTTTGTTTAAACAAATCATTTTTCTGGAAATCAATGCGCCGTAACAGATCCGAACAGTGGGCAATTAATTTGAACTGAAAAGACTTTTTTTCGAGGATAGCTTTTGAATTTATTAAAAATTGTAAGGTTATTGCATTGGATTGCGATAGACGAGCTGAGTATAAGACCGTGAGAATAGAACCTGTAATATCGTTTTTGAAAATAATCAATTTTTCTTATTATGCCGCGCGGTTTCGCAAACTGCCTTACTCAGAGTATCTCTAATATTATTTCACATTAATTTGAATACTTCGCAGCAACACTATTTACTCCAGTTACCGTCACCCGTATATTTTTATTAAAACAAAAAATCTTGACATACGCCCTCGAAAAAGGCAAACTCGAAAAGTTCATATATATAAAAAAATAACGGCACATTCCCTCATTAGCCGTCGAACAAAACTCGCTCGGTCTTTTTCTTTTATAATACACCCATCCCCAAGACCGAGAAGACGAAGGTGGAATAAAGAAACAATGCGAGCGCTCGAGCGGTTGTATGCACGTCTCGCAGGGCCACATATCGTCGCGGCCCGGGCACGCGACGACGCTCGTAAACGCGGCGCGCGGCATTAGCATACGTACACGCGCGCACGCGAGAGTGGGAAGACCACCGCCGGCGATGCTCATCATCGGGTCTCGTCGCCCGAAATCACCTCTGCACCGGATGACTGATATGCTTGCGTAATGCACGAGGCTTGGCTCGTTCCTTTTTTTTTTGGACTTTGTCAAATTGATTTCGTCGAAATCGCGGGGGGGGGGATGGTTTTTCTAGTGCGGAATAAGTTTATTTAAAGTAAGATATTTTGATATCTGAAATGGTGGAAACAAAGTGGGTTTTCAGTGAAGAAATGGGCGGGCGAAAGAGGCCGAAAAAATGCAAATTAAAGGACTGCGAAGCGAATTCAATTGGGATTGGAGAAAGTGAAATTAAGGTCAAAATCACAAGTGTCCTTCAGCGCTGATGTATTAATGCAATATCATTTAGTATTTCGAGTTTAAACGTTAAATTATAAGACACGCGATTGAAACGTAAAATTTAATGACTCTGGGGCTCGATGTATACGAGACGAAAAAGTACAGCAATTATTTTCAATTGAATATTAACGTGGACCGCTGTATTTGCGATTTATTTAGAATAGTTGATGCTCGAATTTGGAGAATGTTGAGTTGAGTTGAATTTGAGAGCTAAGCTTAGAATAAAGATGAATGCATGACAATAAAAACGATGACAATATTTATCTTTTATAGCATTAATTTATTATAGGATTAATTGACATTGATTCAATATTTCGTAATTTCGTTCAAAAGATAGCATACAACTTTTTACTGTGTGTAAATGTAGTCCAGACTGAGTAATTCATCATCTGTAGCATCAACTGAATCAGCTGAAGAAGCTAAAGGTGCAAGACCGCCAACTGCCTGCAAGTTGATTATAAATGAATCGATCGTAATGCGCAATATAAATAGTAATATTTTAAGATGATTTCTTTCAATTAATATTGAAGAATACGAATAAGAAGAATAAATAACTTACTTTGGCTTCAACGAATGCCGCCAAGATGACTGCAAAAAGGGCCAGTATCAAGAGGAACTTCATGTTTGATAATGAGGTATATTACCTAAAAGGGATAAAAAAACGTATATTAATATTCGAATAAGAACAAAAGCTGTGTGCTGGACATAGCGATAATAAAAATACAATACATTAGTCCAATTATAAAAATTTCAATTTTGAAGGAAATGCTAAAATTTATAGATGTAGGATAGCTATATTTACTCACTGTAATAAATTGAAATTTATCTATAACTTAATTATTGAACTTTTATTATATTTAGAGGAAATTTATAAAAACTCTCACTTACTTCGAAAATAAAATGCACAATATCGTAATTCCCAAACTTCCGTGGTCTCGCCAAAATTCAAACTAACTTTTGCGTCAAAGCACATTAACTATCGCTCTTGCGGCTCGCACAAATATTTATATGACTTATGTTAAGTGCGAGGCCTCATTCAAGAGTTATCTATACAAAGTCATTCGTCAATATTTGCGATTAATTATGCTACAGGCACACGGCGGTATTTTCAACTATAATTTAAATTATCGCTTCAAGCCTCTAAACTAATTTAGCTCAACGAAATTGAAATGATGAAAATACAAAACAGTCTGTAAGGTCGTAAACAGATAGCATAATATCTTTATTATCTTCGTATACACGTCCTATTTCCAAATAATAAAAAAATTCTCAAAATAACGACAAAAAGTATATTCAATCCATTTCGTCGCACTGGAGCATACACTGAGAAAAATTTTATAGTAAATTTTATTATAAGCTTAGCAGAAATTACTATAATGCATGACAGCGGTGAGACATACTTTCAATGTAATAAAATTTACTATGTTACATAATAAATTTTAAATTTCATTCAATGAGAAACTGAATAATTTTGGAGTATGAGTAACAAAAAAATTTCATTATTCATATCTACTTACATGTAGAGTGCCACTCTTTGAAATTTGAAGCAGGTTATGTAATGGGAGTTTGAATACACAATTAAGGTAGTAGTCGAGTAAAACTCAAGACAGTGAATGGTTTTGAATATTTCAAGAGATGATTATGACGCTATTTTTTATAAGCTGTTAAACTTTTAGAATGCTCAGCGGTGCCGAAATGGAGATATAACATTTCAAAGTTGTGATATTTAGCACAGGAAGCATAGAAAAACGCAATTTGAAAGTGACATTTATACTAATTATTGAATAATTAGACAGTGAATCTTTACAAAAAACTAGCAGTCTATGTAAAATAATATAATACATATGATAATTCCGAATGAGTACGCCATATCGACTGGTAAGTTTTAAGTAATAAATTTTTATTTATTCATTAATAACACATTAAGAAGACTTTGTACTACTAAACATTATAGTAATTTTTCTGAAACTTATAATAAATCTTATTGTAACATTTTTCTCAGCGTAGATTAAATCATTAAAACAAACAAGCTATCAGCAATTTCGCAGGCGAGTTCACAGCTAGAGTCTCTCGTCTCAGCAGCGCGTCGCACGTATCAGTATATAGAAGAGAAGAAGCTTACACACGCAGGACTCGGTTTATCGCGAGCCGCGCGCTGGGACTTAATAGCCGGGATTAAGACTGTGAGGGATGAACGGGAGCGATTCTCTTTCTCGCCCTTTCGCCGCTCGGATCCATCGGGCAACGCCTCGATAAACCCGACGCACACGCCTATATATGCGCGTACATATAGATAAGCGCGCGAGGCTTCAACGACTCACCGCCGATAAGTCGATCGTCGGGCTTAATTATCGACGGCGAAATATCCTGGATTTTCTCCGATATTGACTCGATTCATTATTCTTCCTTATGTGTGCCTTCTTTGCCGCGCGTCTGTAATTCGTTTGTTTCGTCATTTAGTGCGTGTAATTTCAAGATAAGGCTTGTCTGGCTGGTTTACATGCGCGATTGGACGAGGAATTATTTATTTAAGAGAGATGATCAGCAATATACGAGTGATAAACGCACCGTGCTTATGTTTTAATTATCTCTGAATATCAAACGTTATAATTCGAGATTAGGCCCGAGTAATAAATAATACTAAGTTTTAATTAGCTCCATAAAACAAGATAAGACTGATTATATACACTGTTTTTAGTATATACACTCGCTTATCTATAATGATATTTATTTTTAAAATTTCCACTTTCAGCAAAGAAAATCTCAAAAAAGCCTCTTGGCCGCATAACAAAATCTATACCGATCCATTCACAAGCCGAAACGGCTCGAGCTCGCCAGCGTAGCGAACTACGTAAAATTAGTACGTCTACCCATCGCCAAAGATCCCAATCTCGCCAGGTATATATATATAACCAGTGGAGTGCAGGGGCGCACGTCGCTGAATTCGCCTCGCTAGTCTAACATTTCCACCGCTGCTCTCGGAACAAGTTCATTGTTGGCGGCAATCCCATTGCGTCGGGTTAGCGCATATAATAGTAGGCGTGAGTCGGTCTCCGCGGCGGGCTTTAAATGGATTTTCATTGCGGACACCATTGTCAACCCTTTTTCCCCATGCAACTGAGATTTGCGGAAATTCCAGGTGATGAAGACGAGAGAGAGAGAGTCCGGAGCATATGTTGCCATTGTTCGCGTGTGTACGGGGAGGAAAGGTTCGGTGAGGATTTTAGGGGACGATATGTATATATACGTGTGAATAGACAGACACTCGACTTTCGAGTGCGTGTGTGCCTCTATACTGTCGGGGGAATTTTCGTGTCTCCCGGGGCTCTTGACTTTGTCTCTCACTGTGTACGTGTGTGTCTGCAGAGTGTGTTTTCTTTGCGACGATCGTTCGCTTACTGCGGATACTGTTTCTGATGGTTTTACATACGTATTGACGAGCGAAATGCAAATACGTATACGTTATCTTAATATACGTTAATGTTTCTTCGATACTGCAATTTAAATAAATTAGTAGCTTTTAAAGATATTTTGTAATCTTAAAATAATAAAATATTATCCGATAGTTTAATCGATAACTTATGTTAAATTGAATTTCTGTATTATGCATATTGTTAAATTATAATTGTAATTATGCTTATCATTTTTTTTTAATCAGCTAATAGCGCAATTATTTTTTATGCAATCACTTGAACGGAAAATTGTACACTGATGATAATAAACGAAATTTCTATCTATAAATCAATAGTCACTTTCTCATCATCTCATTAAACGTAATAAATAAGCCGTATTAATTACAAAAATCACATTAAATCTGGCTAATAGCGGTCAAAGGATTAAAAAAATTCGGCGAAATAATTTTCTCCCAATTAACGCACCTCGGCTAAAAATAATCTCTGAGGTTAACGAAAGTCTCAAGAATCGTCGCGAGCGCACACACACACATATACACACACACATACACGAGTCCATCAAACTCGAAATCACGCGCCCGTCAAGCCAAGAAAGTGAAAAAAAGCCGAGAAGAAATCGCGCTCAATTTCGCGCGTAAGCAGGTGCTACACCCATAAATTGCTTTAGCGCTCGCGACTCTCATTACACTTGCATCATCTCTCCTGTCGTTATATTCATTTTTTTTTCTCCTCTCTCCTCTCGGCGACGACGACGACAACGACGAGGAGGAAGAAGAACGACGAGATGTGCGCGAGATACCGTAAATCACGGCGAGGCCCGAGCGATGGCCGGTAGCCGCGTCGCTAAGGCGTTTACGAGGTGCGAGTATATGAGCTGAGTCTCGCGCGCGGTGCGTATATATCGGACGAAAGGTTCGCGCGCTGTAATTACAACGCGTTTACGCCTTACTTATGGAGGCTGTAAATCAGGGGACGATTATCGACGCTTTCGGTTTACGGAAAAGGACGAAAATTGAGTGGATGCGGCTGGACGATCGAATTGTTGAGATTTTTTCGAGCGATGATTCTGTACTAGAAAATTTTCAAGTTCTTATTGTTTATATAATGTAAGGAATGCAATCGTGAAAATAATAAGAATTTTGATTATAATAGCACAAGAAATAAAGTATAAGCATTGTCAAGAATTGATTTTAAAAAATGATTTATATAATTGATTTAAGATACAAGACAGAAGCAGAGGCATAACAAAGTTTGTAATTTGGCACTCTGAATCCCGTATGTACCCATAAATTAGATAAAGATTATAAAAGCATCAGTAAAAGGCAATCAAAATTTTATTTGTCGGTAACACCGAGATAACTTATTTTATTAATTAACCTGAAAAGTTGAGCATTTCGGAACATACGTATATATATATACATTACGCAACATTTCAAGTTTCATAAAACATTATCTTTCCACACTCGCAATCCCATAAAATCATAACAAATTATTGCCTTTCAACATCCAGTAGCGAAGATGAATCTTTGGTCAAATAAATAAGTCGTCACAATCGGCAAAGAGATTGATTCATTAACAAGGCGCACGGTGTACAGAAAAAGGGAAGTCAGTCAGTCGACGATGCATTGGGGAACGCAACTCGACCAACAGATTACAAATATTGTCTCTTACATACCTGCTCGGCCAATTATCATCAATAACAGATACGAAAACGATTCTCCAAAAGCTCGACGTGTCCATAGCGCGTGTACAACTCGGTCCTCGGAACCTGATCTTGGAATTCTCAATCAGTATATACACGATAACGCGCCATCGTGTTCCTCCAAGCCTTTTTGAGCCTCCTGGAAATCTCATCGGCCCTGAAGACACGAAAAAATACAAAAAATCAGGAACCGGGTGAACAAGCATACGGTAGCTGATGAAATTTATGTTTCGACGTCGAGAATTGTGTTTTGAGGTGCTGGTTTACTTCGGTCTTATCTATTGAGACGCAGTAAGACAAATGCTGATTGTTAAATGAGAATCCGACAGTTTTCGTGTCGATCTGAATTGTTAATGTAATTGATAAAAACTAATTTGTTTTTATCGATAAACAAATTTATTAAAAATCAGTCACGATCAAAAATCGATTTCCGTGACGAAATTTATCATCATCCTTGATGTTTGAAAACAGACTCTAGTGTGTTTTGAAATAAGAATAGATTCCGAAAAGCATCGCAACTCCTTCCTCTGGCTCGAGCCCCAGCTTCCTCCCAACAATCGAACTTGACTCCCGAACCTGCACAATAGAATATCCCGTACACCATTGCACCTAAATACAATTTCCCTCCTCCCCTGCAATATCTCGAGAAAAAGTCTCTCTCTCTCTCTCTCAAGGCGCACAAAAGGTCAAGCTCCTCTCACGCAGGTATAAGAAAAGAAGGGAAGAAAAGATCTTGGCTCACTCGAGTGCAGTGAGAGAGAGAGAGCGACGCGGGGGCAGGTTTGCGCAGTGTGGTCGCGCGGGCCCTCGTAGCCCCAAAGAACAGAAAACATCGCACCCTCTCCGAGAGATCTTCATTCATTCCTCCTTACGTTCACATATATATATATATATACATGAATACGGGAGAGGCACTCTGCACACGTGTGTGACTTCTGGACGATCTCATTGTCCGAGATTTCCTTACAAGATGTAATCGCCTGGGAATCCGCGAGGCAGGAAAAGGAGTCGTATATATGTGTAGGAAGAAGGAAGGTACTGGACAAGAGGTGGGGGGATATCGATGTATGAATGGAGGGGCATGAATGAAAGTGATCGCGCGAGCAAAGGTAGAATAAGGTGGAGGAGGAGGAGGTTGGAGGGGATGAGGTGCGCGCGAGGCGAGAAGAGCGGACACAAGTCCCATATTAGTGATCCATCACTCGTAAAAAGACTCCTCTTTAGAGCTTGTTACTGCTTATTTTTCCTGGCCGATGCTGCCGTGCCGAAGAGGAAGGCTCGAATCCCACATTAATCTGCCGATGGTGGGATCAGATAACGACGGCCATGACGTTTTGACCCCCTTCTCCTTCCTCTTTTTTTTTTACACCTACGGATCATCGCGAGAGAGCCACTCGTTCCACTCGTTGTTCTTTTTCTTCCTTTACCTTTTTTGTGTACGATATTTAAGGAGGGTGAGAAATTCCAAAAAAAAGATCGATTCGCTCGCGCTCGATCATCGATTCATCAAGGCCATATAGACGTGCGCGAGTAGACGCTCGAGCAAGGAACAAGAGAAACTCTTTCACGATCCGTGTGTGGGTAGTTGCATTTTCCACGGTAGCGCAGCACGTGAAGTCGTAGAAATTGAATTTTCTCTATACCGGGTAATGATGCATTAATAAAGTTTCGATCATTTATCCTCGTTGATGGTCGCTTCTCTTAATAGACTGTCCATTAGGCTCACGATGAATAAGTCAAGCTCTTCGACATGAATGCGAGCTCACGATCGTGTGGTTAACGATTACCGAAAACGATTCGACATCGACAAGCGTAAATTCGAGCCTCGGAAAAAAAGGTAATAAAAAAGTCTAATATCACGGTTTGCTTACGCGTGTTATTCGGCTGCAGTGGCAAAGACGAAAAACAAACTCGCCCTGTTTTCACAGACGGTTTGACACGCGCAGAGAAAAGGAAAGGATCGAAATTCAATTAAAGACAGAAGCAGAACGGCCACGTCCTCCATTACGAGTGTCTCGTTATAAGTGCGGGACCCGTCCTTATTTCGTTTTGTTTGGCGCCGCCGCGCAACGCTCGACTTTTCGCGCGCGCGGACTCGAACCGAGTTTAATTAAACCGGACGTTATACCTGACGGCAATAATTAAGTATAGGGAAGGGTTGAGGATCGAACGGGACCATAAATTGCCGGCCGATTGACGTGCGGCGTCGAATTAATTGGAACGATTATGAGTGGCTTTAAGGAACCGCTTCGTATATTATACGCGGCTGCTGCTGCTGCAAAAAAATGTCAAGCTTGCTTCTCTCCGCTGCTTTTTCACTCTCTCGCTCTTTCCTTCCTCCTCGCTCGCAAACGCCTTCGCGGCGCGGTTATGCCAATTTGTCAGTTCTATTAACGCTCCGGTGCGGCCTTTAAAAAAAAAGAAATCAATCACTTAACCGCACTTTGCCTTTATTGAATTTGATGGCGAGTTTGCAAATAATATACTAGTGTATAATCGTGGCATATTAATTTCTCTCCTCGTTTTTCCATGGTTTTGTTTTTATGCAATATTCACTCCTCTTTTTTCTCGAATAGTTGTTTATTTTATGAAATGATTATTTTAATCTTGTCTACGGGATGATTTTCTTTATTCCTACGTAGAGATTTTTGTTTTTCATCCGCAATTCAAAGTGAAGAATCAATTAATCATTACAAAAACAAACACCTCATTAGCATACATATTTCAGGCGTCGCGAGACAAAAGCATCGCGAAAGTGAAAAGGAAGTGGTAAAACAGACAAATTATCATCCAGCCTGCGCTCCGAGTTTACGAAAAGAAAAAAAAAAGGTAAAAAGAATGCGAGGAGAGAGAAAAGTTTCATTCAGCGCTCCTCGTTGAGCTTTGATTTATTGGGATCCCAGCGAGCGGTAGCCTGAAAATCTTTGGTGGTCGTCCGAGTGTCAAGGAATGGGATCGACAGAAAAGCGAGAGATGAAGAGGTTCTTCAGTTTTTTTTCTTCTTTTTCTCGCCTTCTTAAGAAACGCGGACACAGACGCTTTGCCACTCAATTTATATTTATTTATCTTTTCGCTGGTGTGCCCATTCAGGAAGGGAATCGCTCGCTCAAACTTCTCTACGTTTTGTGAGCTACTTCGTTTTTATATTCTTGATCGAGTGCCTTCCCATCATCGATGCGAGTTCACACGTTTGCGAGCGATCTTTTTTTCTTCTCTCTCTCTCTCTTTCTCCCTTCTTTAGCGCGATCCGTCAAATTGGGAAAAGAATGTCATTGAGAATAAATCAAGTTTGCTTAAGTGCAATTGCCGCTTTCACGGTATCGCCTGTTTTTTTTTGTATCTCCGAAATTGATTTCCCGGGTAGCGTGCGAGTATTAATGAATTCATTCATGGATGGCATTATTTTGTAAATAAGGAAAATCGGTGGACGTCTTTTCGACAGAAAATTTAATAACCTCATGAATTATTATCATCGGTACATTTTTGACTAAAAATTAATTACACGAGTTAATTGAAAAAGATAACAGTGTATACCCACGTCGGAACGAACTTGTAAAAAATACAAAATTAGAATTATAGCGAAGAAAGATAAGGATCCGATTGTCTCGGAAAAAATTTCAGCTGATAAAAACTGTCTAGTGGCCGAAAAAAGAAAAGGGAAAGTACGTCATTCAGCACTGAAATATGGCGGAGAGTCGCGTGGATGATCGACTTCTATCGCGGCTGAAGATCGTCCATATAAGCCAAGCGGCGGGAGGTCAAGATGCGACGCGTGTCGTGTGGGGGGTCAGATCGCCAACCCCTTGGTTAGGAAAGAGGAATAAATAATATCTGTATCGGCGCTGTCATCTACTCGGACACTTCGACATCTGCACACTGCGGGGGTACTATACCTTGCGCACCATCTCCTCGGAGAAGAAAGTGCGTGTTTTGACGTCTCGTTCTGTGTGTCTGGAACACCTTTCTTTTGTTCTGATTGGACGCCTTTGTGCTTTCTTTCGGTGCTTAATTGTGTTGTTCCGAGCGATGGAAGCAGGTCGAATTTAGAGAGCACAGACGCGGTGCGAGGGTGAAAATTGACCGACCGAAAGAGATGCTGAATCTAGTCGGATCAGTGCCGATAAAACATGCCATGCGAGATAGTCTTAAATGGAAAAGAGAAGAAAAACCGTGGAAGAATGTCAATTTGAAGATCCCTTTGAGCGATAAGAATAAGGTGAGCGAGGGCTCACCTCAACGCGAGTAATGAAGTCAAAAGCTGTACGAATGCCAGGTGCAAAGTGACATTAAGAATCGCGGCCTACTATATTTTTTACTTCGAATAACTTGCACCTTTAATTATGCCATGGTCCGCATAGGTGATTAAAAGACAAATTTGGGATAAAAAGGCTTATGTATTAAGTAATAAGTAAAAAGGCTGATTTTCGAATATGACACTTTAATAATAATCTTATTCATAAATAAATTAAAAAAATTTTGGATATATAATATTTGTGCGTCAGAATAATATATAGTTACAGTAAAGTAAGTAGAGTGTGTAATAATCGCGCGAATTGCCTTAAACATTGTATATCGGAGCTCGAATCGCGCCGAAAGCCGCAGTGGACATAAATCACAGACAGATCCGATAGCAACGAAAATATACTCGAAGCTCATATCCAGGGAAAAAAGATAGAAAGAAGTAGCTCTCTCGCAATAACAAGAAAAATGAAGAAATCATCGAAAGGATCGAGCCGCTTTAGAAATTAATTTCGCAGGCCTACGTATAAAAGGAAAATTCATCCTGCAGAGTGTACGGGAGTGAAGGAGCGGGGATTTCGGCACGCGACCGCAAGGCAAAGCAGAAGGAGGAGGAGAGAGCAGAGAAGAGAAAAGAGAAAAAGCCGATGCCGAGAGAAGTCAAGGACGGTCGAGGAGCAAAAAGTTTCGAGGAAGCTGCACACTCGCGAGCTCTCGCAAACTGAAAGAGAGAGAGAGAGAGAGAGAGAGAGGTTACATTAACCTTGGAATCCCTAACCCACATCAAACGCAGACGCGCCTGCATCGCTTATTTTAACGTGCGCGCGTGTGCATATAGCAGCGTTACTGGATTTTATCACCGCGTCACAGCTGGCGATTCGTATATAATGATGCCGAGATGCATCGGCATTTTTTCTTCTTTTTTTTTTATCGAAACTAGGCGCCTGACGTAATCCAGCCGCGAAAAAAAGATCTCGTTCTAATGGTCCGAAAGAAAAAAAAAACAAAATGTCTCCACACCGATCATCGAGAAGTCATAATTTTAAATTTATAAGCTCGTGAAAAAAAAATCCGATGCTTCCGCATAAGCCGGGGAAAAAGTGTCCGAGCCAGAGCAGTACTTTATCCAGAACTCAATCAGCGGAGAATATGAAAAAGAGGCATTAATCCCTCCTTAATGATATCATTACAGGTGAGCTTGGTGCGCGTATCGGGACTCGGGATCTTCAACCGCACGATATTCAAGCGATTTCGGATCTCGGCAAGAGCGACAAATCGCGCGCCAGTTCGGCGATGACGAGCGAGAGAGTGGCGGCGACGCGCGACAGCTCGACCGATCGGGAATCGACGCAGCGCTCTCGAAATTTATCGCTCGCGCATTCGTGAGATAATTATCGACGGAGTTTTGCGTGTCCCTTTCGAGGTGCGGAATTCGCAAGAGTCTTGTCCTTTCGTGTTTTCCTCCTACCGAGCTGCAGCTGATCTCGCTTTAAGCACTTTGTCGTCGTTTTGCTCGATTCCTTTCTTTGGGTCGAGCCACGGTAATTTGGCGCGGTTCGAATTCAGAGCGTGTGCGACATTTTCATTGAGTTGTTGCTATACTCAAATATTACATTGACCAATTCGCGAGTGAACCAATACCGGTGCAACTCTGGCTTAGCGTTGAAAATGTATGTTAGATAGAAATTGAGCGATCCTTACCGGATAGGATACTCTTCTTCAGATACAATCGATAAATGACGATGAAACTCTGCGTCGAGTATTGGAACAGTATCGAATAAGAACGAAGCTATTCCTACCGATCGATGCGTATAATACTTCCTATACGCACGACAAACTCGCTATAATAAAAAAGGAGGAAAAAAAACTCGCTCGCGCAGATCGAGAATCGGTCGAAACCTCCCCACCCGAGCGTCGGCGGCACAGCGTAGCTCTAAAAATCCTATATGCCGCAAGCTCTCCCCCCGCAGGAACGGCCATATTCCTCGTGTCAGCAGCTCCCTCTCCGTTCCCTCCTGACCCCGCAACTCCGCGCACAGTCCATATAATACCGGCGCGCGCGCTTATAATCTCTTATCAGCATGTCGGTCGTTACGCGGCGGCTCGTGTCAAGCGCACGGGGCAGGTGCTACCATAGACCGCGCGCTCGCTCTCCATATTCTATATTCCTACGTACGCAGAGGCGTAAACGCGCCGTTACGGCGCTTGTCTGTGTGTGTGTATACACGAGGAGATTGCGCGTGTGCATAATGTGTATGTGTATTCGTGGCACGTCGACCGGGAGGAAAGCCACCGCTGCTGCCGCGCTGCGATGTCGAGCGACATATATGCGGGCTCATTACCGGCACGAGTCTCCGGCGCGCGCAAGCATTTGTGTATAACCCGTCCAACAGAGACAGAGAGAGAGAGAGAGAGAGAGAGAGAGAGAGAGAGAGAGAGAGGAAAAGGTGGCACGCGTCGTCTAGTCCCAAAGGCGCTTTACCAGTTTTCGAGACTTGATGGGCTTGGAGGAGTGAGAGATCTGGGGGCACGTCTCTTTCTCTTTCTCTCTCTCTCTCGCTTGCTCTAAACATCTGCTTGGCGTTTGTTCGAATTGGCGAATATGTCGTTCGAGTGCTTGCATTATATGCGTTGATTCTTGAGAGATATATGTATATAGAGGCGGGTAAAGAGAATGAGAGACTTTTCGGTTGGTCGTGGGATCGGTTATTAATCGGTTGCATATGGTAAACCGAATCGATGATTGTCGAAGGAATTTATATATTTACTATTGCTATAGATTTAGTTAACGCAAATCAATTTTAAAGAGCCATACAGTTCCTCTCCAAACTTGTAACGCTTATCATGCGCAGAGGAAAGAGAAAGAAGAAAGGAGGGTATAATGACGATGTCGAGCACCCTGGAATCGACTTAATCAGAGGCAGAGCGAGAAAAGAACGTTTACTCGCGTCATTAGACATCTGTCAGATGAAAATCCCGCGATAACCTCATCCTGCGCAACCGCAAGAGAAAGAAAGTAGGAAGCGTAGAGAGAGAGACTGTCACCCCCGCACCGGCAGCAGCAGGAGCAGCTCGCCCGGACCCTTTCGTAGAAGAAACCCGAGCTCTTTTCCCCGATGGCGCGACCGATATCCCAAGGAAAATTCATGTGAAAGTCGCGTGCGGCGGCGGCGGCACTTCACCCTCTCCTTTCTCTCTCTCTTCTCTCTCCTATATTACTAACGCCGCACCTGGAGACGACATCGGTAAACCGCCACCGCACGGCGCACGCTTCCCTTTTACCTATTGCCGATCTCGTGCACGCGTCGTCCACCGTGTCTTTTCGTATGCGACGAGCATCTCTCTCTCTCTCTCTCTCTTTCTCTCTCGTCTGCTAAGCCGCAGGATTACGAGCTACACCGGGGATAGTATATACGCAGTAAATTTTAGTGGCCTATAGGTTTAAGTTTAGCGACGTATCGCTTGGAAATGTGCGTTTAGCGGTATAGGATAGGTTATATACGGTTGCGGGCATCTGCTTATTGTCAGAGCTGAAGTATTGAATACCAAGCAATGCGATCACTTTTTAATACTAGAGAGCGTACGCGCGAATCCGCTGAACGTAAAAGAATCGAAAAAGTTACTTATTCCGCAAAGGAATGATGTAAGACAATAAGCATAAATTACAACTTAATAACATCCATACGTACTAATCGTGACACGCAGACACTTAACGACCGCTTAAATTACAATATTTTTATTATGAAAAAACAAAAAAAAAAAGAAATTAATTTTCCTTTCCACGGCGCACCGGACATTCATCAGAATACGAAATACGGGTAATTAAAAAAAAAGACAAACTCGAAAACGAGCGTGAAGCCGAAAACTACAGCTTGAAAAATAATCTCGCGCCGATAAATCAAAAGTGTCGCGCGCCCGTTGATGAAAAAAAAAGAAAAAGAAAGAAACGAAACGAACGTTGCGTCTCGGACCTTTCGCGATTAATCCATCGCTTCGGTATAATCAGTGCCTCGTCGGTCCGAAATCGCCTCCCGCTGTAATTACACATTTATTTCAATTTCAGCTGCGCGCGCAGCTTTCGTTTTGCCATCTTACGTACATATACGTGCAGGAATCGCTCTCTCTCCCTCTCTTTCTCTTGCGCACCGCGCGTCTCTCCCAGGTTGATGGATGAAAAAACAGCGAGGGGTACACGTGTAAAAACCCATGGCGAAAAGACTCGTGGTATAGGCGCGCGGTAGGCCCCATTTGTACACAAAAGCCGCGGGGCCGCACGTATACAAACCTACACGCATATATATAGTATATACCTATACTATACGGACCACTTTTTCTCCCTTTTACCTCTCGTTTTGGCACGCGCGTCGACCGTAAGCGGATACCCCACAAAACGCTTTACATTGTGCGAAACCCAATATCGCTCCCCCACCCCCTCTCTATCTCTCTCTCTCTCTCTCTCTCTCGATTACGAGAGACTGTGAAGGGAGAGAGAGATGAGACGGACAGAAAAAGAGAGGCTGCTGCTGTTGCTGCTGCTGCTGCTGTTGACGCTGATGATGCGAGTCCCCTCGCACGAGTGATGCATCCCAGAAAAACGCATTCGATCTCCTGTTTTGTATTTGGTGCGTGCATACGTGTACACTCGCTGTAGGCGATGCTCGAAGTCTGCGAGGGGGTTCGCTTCTGCAGTCCAGGAATTCCGTCGGTCTATCGAGCGTGCTTATACGTATATAAATAAAGGCTTTTGAAGCGATGACTGTTAATGGAGGAATAATCAATTTAGCTTTTGAATCGCTGTATCATCGTGATATCGAGTGATAATCGTGACTCGGCGGATTACGAAAAAGTCTTTTTTAAGCAAAAAATTGCAGCTTTAAATATATCTTTGTCTTTCAATTCTACTCATAAGTCCACGGTTCAAATATATTATTACCTGCGAATCTCTTGTTTCGTCACCGCAGTCAAGAAACGTCTCGTCGCACTATTACCCGTCATAAATATCGGCGGCAGCAAATAGCAAAAAGAAGAAAACAATATAGCTAACTAAAAAATCCCGCAGATGCATTGACACGAGTCATTCCATCGGGACAGGCGCACCTGTCCCTAGAATATAGCCGACTGAATATAGGCGACAAACCGCGCCGCGTGTCCTGCTCGTATATGTATACGAATACGTCGGAGCGCAATGCGTAAAAGCTGCAAGCGCACGCGCGCGTATCTATACGTCGAGCAATTTTGCGCTGCAGCTGCTGGCGGTTGCGGGGCTCGTGTGCGTTGTGTACAGTGCCAGTTTAGAAAAATGCAAAAGCTGCTCCGCTGCCAGTTTTCGGTTTTTCTTTTTATCGATTGCGCGATTGAGCGGTACTTGATAAACATGCGAAAAAGAAAAGATACTCCACGATTCATCGCAGTCAATTAAAGTCCATCAGCCACTCGATTTCTCCGATCGTCCGTCTTTCGCGCTCGCATATGGAGCGTCGCGCGGCTGGCGTGTATACATATATACACGATATATCGCATCCCTTTCGGAATGCGAGAGGGCCGCTGATGCTGCGTTATATACACCAGACCGCGCCGCGACTAATCGCCATATTGCGGGGGGGCTTCGATGCAGGTACTTTATACACTCTCCTAACGAGGGATTGATATTCGCACCCCCCGCAGGAGATACGTAGCGAGCGACAGCAGTAGCGGAATCGCCGACAGACGGAGTTAATGGACGCCTCTTAGTCGCCCCCGAAGGCTTTTCATTTATTATCGCGCGCGCGCGCTCTTTTTGTGCGACGTCATTGTTCTCGGCGTGCAGCTCTGGTCTTTGCATCGCGAATTGGGATGTTACGTGTCCTTTCATGCGTTCCACTTTTCTGACGCTTAGCTCGAGCTACACATTTGTCAAATTTTGAATATTGCACGTTTATTGTTTAAGGTTGATGCCAACTTTTTTAGTCACTGCAACGAAGTATGTGGGTTCGAGTATGCTTACAAGCACGAAATGTACTATTAGGGGTCACTGCCCCTCGATCAATTATGGCTTTGAAGACATTAATGGTAAGTCATCGCGAAAAGTTCTAGGTCATTCGATAATTTGCTTCACTCGTTTCATGGAAAATCATCAGAGGAATTACGAAAATGACAGAGTAAGTTAAGGATTTTCCAGAGACAATTTAATAATAATATTAAATATTTTGTGCAACCGTTTTGTATCGTTGCAATTTGCTCAGTATTCTTTGAATAATTAAAATGATATCTCGTTTATCAACTTAAATTTTCCACTTTTGAATTGGCTAAAACAGATAAGAACAAAAGTTTTCACCTTGGCTCGGCTATTTTATTCGGACGAAAAAGAAATACGAGGAAAAAAGCTTTTTTTTATATAAATTTAATCAATACGTATAGACACGTTTGTTTTACCGTTACTCTGCATTATATGTACTTTTATCTATCCGCTTTATAATGTAGTAGAAAGCGTAATAAACATAAAACCATCAAAGAACCTTTTTATTTTACAAACGACGAAAGAACGATAAAAAGCATCAAATTAAAAAAAGTAGAAAAATGCTCAATCAAAGATAATTTTTTATACAAAAATATAAACAAACGAGCACGGAAATTTTTCGATTTCTCTAATTCCGATGGAAGGTACCGGTCTAAAAATAGCGCAATTGACAGCGTTGAAAAAAAAAAAAAAAAAACGGCTCGTAAACAATATGGGAAATCCGTCTCGCGCGGATAATCAACCCGTATGCTACAATCGTCGCGTGTATTTGTTTCAAACATTATCACTTCCAGTTTCGCGTTTCACCTGCTCTCATAAATATCGTGCGTTTATACATGTATAGCGGGACGCGTGCGCGACTCTCTCTCTCTCTCTCTCTCTCTCTGTCTTTTCATTTTATCGAATTTATCAGTCCTCTAAAAAATGCGAGAAAGGAAAAAAATAAATGGTAAAAAGCGCGGCTCGCTGAAAAGTTGATGCTTTAGCATAAAAAGTCGATTGTTGCCTCTGTAAATAAAAAATAATCGTGCTCGGGTGAGGGAATTTCTGTGAGAAATTAATGCAACGAGGATGAAGTTTGTACGATATGGCGAATAAAATTGGGTTTTTGCGTACAATTATTATTTGTACCGCGGTGTAATTCGATGTAATCTAATTGTCGATGTTTTCGTTATTGTCGCACGTAAGCTGATAGTAAAAGGTTCGGATAAAATGAGGACTCAAAAGTTTCCCGCAAGTTAAATGCGCGGTAAATTTGAATAAATTATACTTTATTGAAGCCTAAAAAGTCACGTCTTTATTATACATCGATAAGAAATAAAGGTTATACGCAAACAGTTGCTGAATTGACTACCTTTCAGATAAAACAAAATAAAACTTCAGTTAACAGACACGTGTTGATCACGGAAAAAATTGATACCCAGTATAATTTATTGGTCTGCGAAACATTATATGTATATCGTGAAAAATATTATTCATTTGTACTGTATAGCGAGTTCGAATGGAATCCGCGAGAAGATTTTGCGTAACCTAGTCTTCCATTGACTCCCAAAGTATTTCACGTGTACAGACACTTCTGAGACTTTTTCGCCCGCCGTCCCAAAACATAGAAACCAAACCCCGCTTATAAACCCGCAGTCTATAATCCCCCCACACCTCGATCAAAACACAGACAGACGCATAACCGAAGCCTCGCGCGCTCTCGTCGCTCAATCGAATCAGTTTCCTCTCATTCCTCTATGCGGTCGAGGCCCGAAGATTCCTTACGCGTGGGGTCCAGGCCATCCGCGAGCCCACGCACAAAAGGCCGCAGCTTCGCGAGTACGCAGAAAGAAGTGCTGCGGCGAAAAAGCTATTATTGGTAGAGATCTTGGGCGCTCTCTCTTTTTTTTTGCCTATCAAAGGGAATCGAAGGGGGAGAGAGAGAGAGAGAGACACCTGAAGGCGCCACACACGCGCTGCGACACACACACACACACACACGTGTAACCCAAAACGCGGCGACGCACAGTACAAAAGCTCGCAGACCTCTTTTCAGCCTCTCCAGATCATCTTTCCTCTCGCGGCTGCTGGTTATGCTGCTACTGCGCGCATTGCGAAAGAGGGATGTACTGTATACGCGTATATCTCGTATGACTCACGGGGTTGACGCTCGGCTATTGTGATCGCGTATACGCTTTAAACTTGTCGTAGGTGGTTTCGATTTGTTTCGCATCAGCGACGATCTTCTTCGTCTTTTTCTTTTTTTTTTCTTTTTTTTTATTTTAATCATAACCAATTTTGGAGAGGGCAGAATGTTTATGACTATAGGCTCGCCATAGTGTCACGTAATCGGTTACCGTACGAAAAACGATCGATATCCGTGATAAAAATCAAAACTTGGTTTGACTTTACTTCGCGTTAAACTTTCGGAGCAATTCCGTCCAGTATAGGTATGATTAACTTAGCGTCAATAAAGGAAAGGACGGCAATCGTTATAGCGGAAATTTATACGATTCCTTGATCGTTTGATCGAGATAGGATTACTTTCGGAACCGGTTTTTCCCCGCGGCTATCCTCTTTTTTTTTTGTTTCCCCGTGTTTCGGTTGAATAAAAAATCGATTACGGATCGAATATCGAGGTCGATCTCCCAACGAACTGCAGCCGCAACGCTGTACAATTTGTACAAAAAAAAAGAGTTTTACATCGCGAGACGCATCAACAATTTAGATATCGACTCGATATAAGTACGTACGTTAAATATATATTCCAGCCTAAAACCTCCCGCCGCTTGCACCAATTAAGCGAAATTAAACGCTCGCTGTCACTGCCGTCTCATCCTCGTTTTTATTCGCGCAGCGGCTATTTATAAGAGCTGCCGCCGCGGCACGAATTTTCAGCGCAATTACGCAAATGATATCTTCATCGATCGATTAGATAATCGTATATATCGCGAGCGAGTCACGCGACGACCACCAGCCGAGCGTGAACCAGAAAGCAAGCGATGAATCAGAAAATTTCCATGCGTAATTGCGCCAGCAACTGGTGTCCTCCTCTCGATATGTATACCTTGTGTGCAGTATATCGAAAGAGAGAGAGAGAGAGAGAGAGAGAGAGAGAGAGAAAAAAACACGAGAGGAAGAATTTGTGGACGACGTTTAGGCGGACGGCAAATGGGGTGTCGAGTGAGGCGTTTAGCGAGAGCGGGGAATTACAAATTGCCGAAAAATTTGACCGAGTCCCTTCGCAACAGATGGGTTGAGGAATGCGACGCGCAAGGGGTTCGTGCCTATACACATCCTCGCTTTTTACCGTGACCCGCGTGCGTGCATATATTTGAAATCTGATGTATGGCGAGCGACACGATTATTTGAAATTATTACCGTTTTATTTTATGAATTTTAGTTGAATGCAAAGTTAACAAATATGATTTACAATTTTATTGTTAGTGCGGCTACTATACGACAAAAATGTAATTGAAAAACTATTCTATTGGCGATAACGACATGATTCAGTACCATTGGACTATCGTGACAAAAGGATTTCAAGCCCCTTAATTCCTCTTAATTATAAGGACATTACCAAGAAAGCCAGAACGAAATAAGCAGCGATCCAAACACATCTTATTATCCGAGCATCAATGTAAATTAAAAATATATTTTTACGCAACAAGCTTTATTTTGATAGATCGTCTTCCGGTATGCGTGTGTGCGTAAACTTATATATACAGACGAATGACACTTAAATTTAGCCGACGACGAGGCAGTCGGAGAAAGGGAGAGAAAAAAAGCTATGCCTCGTAGGCGTGCGCACAATTGAGATACGCGGAGAAACGTCGGGGAGGATGAAGGATCTTTGAAAAGCCGAGAGCTACTGCGCGTTAAAAGCCCCATGATTCACCTCTTAAACTCGCCTCTCTTTCGATTATTAACGCTCGCTCCTCTAAATGAATATGTACACGAAACTCGGCCTAACTCAATTCAGTCTTATTGCCCGGAGAGAGAGGGAGAGAGAAAGAGAGAGAGAGAAGGAAGGGAAGGATGGGGTTCACCAATTACACGAGCTCTCCACTGGAATCCATAAAGAGTGTATGTAATCTAGTGAATATGCCGGGGGAGAGGAATAAAACGTACGAAAATAAAGCGGGAATTCGTATGGGAGTTGAGACTTCTATAGTTTCGTTCGCATTCGATCGTCGCTTTGGATGAAAATTTGAGGATTTTTTTTTAGAGCGAGTGATTCATGCGGCGATTTACAGAGGTTTATTTTTAAATGTGAATGTGCAGTTGTGGGCTTTATGTGAGCGATCACGCTTATTTTATTACATAAACTCATTCCATTGATTAAATTATTTTCATTTGAGCAAATAGTTTTTCTTCATTCGTTGTTTTTTTTTAAATAAAATAATACCGCCATTCCTTCACTTTTTTTTATTCTATCCATCAACCGGTATGAGATAATAATCCAGTATAATCAATTTAACTACATTCTCACAAGTTCTCACAAGTAAACACAACAAGCCACCGAACCAAACAATCTCAACCTGCTTCAAGCTGCACATTTAAAACCTCTCGTCAAAGCTTCGTCCAAAGGAGCAGCAGCGACAACTCAACGTAACAATCCACGCAATTGCCTTAAGACAAAGCAGTGAGAAAAAGAGGCCGAGCACCGAGACAGAGAGAGAGACTGGATTGCGCAAACAATGAGCTATAGACGCGTGCATAATTGCGACCCTCTGGAAGGCCATTGTTTCGAGACGTATATATATATATATATATATATGTGTACCAGGACCTGCAAGTGCACTCCTCCCTTTGCTGCGCTTTTCTTCGTCGCTATATACGAAGAAAGCCCCTTTATATATGTGTGGTGCACGACGGTCGGCCTCTTCTGCACGTCCGTTAAGAAAACGTGACATGGGAGATGTAGCGATTGCTTGCCCGTGGCTTTGATCCTTAACGATTCTGATCGATTCGGCAATTGCGATTCTGAGCTGCCTATCGAGGCTCATACACTCGTCCAAGAAAAAGAATGTATAGAATATATCTCATTTTCTGTTCTCTGTAACTATGCATACAGAAAACACTATCGATGTTAATAATTATGTGTACGATCCCCTGGTGGTACTGAACTCTTTCTTTTCTACCGTTATAGTTATCGGATATACCAGATTTTCGCGTGCATTATTAAAATAAAATTCGCTACACCTCGTGGCCGCTAATTCCAGCATCACCGCCGCGCAAAACAAAACAACCAAACACAGCCAGAACATCAAGCCTCATCTCTCGGCCACTGACTTTGGACACTCGCATCGTGCCCAAAGTCAGACAAGACCTGTGCCCCTCCCCGTACACACAGCAGCGGTACAGCATCTCGAGGCTCTCCGCAGCAACCGCCAGATAAACATCTTATCCCTCGCGTGGCCGAGTGTGGAGCACCGAGTCCGCACCGCATCACCGTTTTGGCGCAGGCGTGGGCGCTTTGTGCACGCGGGCTTTGTGGCACATGCGCTCGCGCCGAGAGCCTGGGGCGGAAACAATGGAGAGAGAGAGAGAGAGAGAGAGAGAGCGGGGGTTAGGGCGTGTTTATGACACTCGGTTAGATAAACAGAGAGAGAGGGAGGCAAAGGTTGCGATATGCTAGGCCGATTTCATCCCCCATGAATTTCGAATTCCTGCGGTCATCGTATGTACGCGGCTATCCTCTGTGTATCGCGTATAGCGAGTATGCTGCTGCAGGCTTATGAACAGTGCTTGCCATGAATATATTGTTGATGGTTTTGGGTTGATTTAGATAGGTGGGTTTTTTTTAGTCATGCGTGCGTTCGATTTAGGAGGTAAACGAAGCCAGAAATAGAAGAAGGAAAGATACTCTGACTCCCTCGTTTAATGACTTGATGTATACTGCAATGATGACTCGTTCATTATTAGTTCATTAATAATACGTGTAGCTTACTTGTGCTTAAGCGGTAAAATTTTGTAAATTTTGGAAAAATCAGTCCTCTATTCTTCGTATTCATATCTCAAAAGTGAAAATATATATATATATGCACACATGTAATCACTTGTCCGTGCACTTTTGAACGATAATTGAACGAGAAGCAGTGAAACTGTGTGAACCCCGCAATCGAACTCGACGAAATTAAACTCATCGGAAAACCCAGAGATAACCCGAAGATCGTCGTAAAAAAAAACAAACAGTCGCCTAACACGCGATCGTCTCTATTTTTTCCACTCCTCCCACACGTATAGACACACATCGCGTAAACAGGAAGGAATTTCTATGTGGCGCACAATGTGAAGCTTAACCGACTACTAGCGGACGAGTCTTCCCACACCAATCAAAGATCACCCCTCTCTCTCTCGCTCTCCCTTGGCATAAACCTCGTGACTCTCTCTCTCTCTCTCTCTCTCTCACTCGAAAGATCCCCGGGGAGTTATCTACCCCTCGTACTCGGTATATCGCTCGAGAGCTGCATTAAAAGCGAGTGTACAAGGAATCGTTTCTCTCTTACGGCTTTTCTTTTATCCCCGCGCGGCTCACGCTGATCCCCAATGCATGTAAGTAGCGCTCATTTGTTCGTGCCACAGGTCGACATTCTATACGTGTGATGTATTTTTTCCGCAAGCGAACATTGACTTTTCCTTTCCTACTTATGGCGTTGGCAGAATTTTCGTGCTAAATTCAAAGATCCGATTGATCTAAACTTATTGTTAGTTAAAAAATGTACATATTTTATATTCTTTTTCTTCCCGACACTAAAAAAAAAATTTATTAATCGCATTAAAACTATTGAAGTTTTTCAAAAGAGCTGATTAACCGAAAAAAATCTATACTTGTAAGGATGTAGCATCAAAGTACTCTAAATAACAAATAACTCGGTAATATCCTTTCGGATTTAGCGGGTATCGAAATAAACCATTTTACGCCTGCATACGAAAAGTAGCCCATAATTTGATACTCCATGTTTTACATAAATGTCCACTTAACGAGTCGCAAAGCCTGGCGGGGGGGCAATAAATATATTCCTACAGCGAATACAAGCAGTCGGAAAACGCAGTCATTCAAGCGCTGCATATTATTTACAAAGTATATTATACGCGGTACGGAACAATGCGCGTAGAAGAGCGTTAAACGACACTGACCGATATAGGGCAGTTCATTGTCGCGCCAAAATGGCCAGTAAATTCGTATACCACTGACGAGATTTCGGACACTTCTCCCTCTATCCTCGGCACATATAAATTCAGGGTCAAAGGGAAAGACGAAAGAAAAAAAGAAAACAATTGTGTCGACGAGTTGTATGTGCAGTGTACGCGTACCGGGCGCTGCTACACAACAGCGCACTCGACTCAAGACGCGTACTTCTAGAGTAGGAGAGGAGAGAGAGAGAGAGAGACGGTGAATGAATGGTGCAGGAGGGGATATAATGCGGAACAGCATGTTTATGGGGATCTCGCGTATATTGCCGAGGCCGACGAGGACACGACGGGGGAGCGGTGTGTGTAGTTTAGTTTGGGCCCCCATCGTATAAAGAGAGAGAGAGAGAGAGAGTGGCGAGTGGCTCTTATATAGGCGAGAGAGTAAAATCGCTTATGTATATCCATGGGAAACGCTTAAATATTGGTTTATTTGACGCGCCAAGATGCGCGCGCTCTGTACATAGTCGGACTGCAGTGTGACTCACACAATGGCGCAGAGTACTCGAACGAGAGCTCGAGAGAGAGAAAGCCCCGGATCTATGTGTGATTTATATTTCTTTGCATAATTAATTCACTCGATTCGCTTTTTTTGTCCGTATTGGGTTGCTGTAAAACGAAAGTTTTTTTGTTGAAGAAGGAAAAAGTTCTGGGTATCGAGGTAATGTTTTTATAATTGGCAAAATACGTTTTAGCGATATGAAAAACTGGAAGCTCGTAAAAAAAAAAACAACCGGAATTTCGTATAATTATAACTGCTTGAAATAATTGCAAAATACAATTTTGTAATGCATAGAAAAAGGGTTTGTATACATTTTACAACTATAACTTGGATAAAGTAAAAAATCTACTTGCCAAAATTCCAAATCAATCTAATCCAATTTGTATCAAAAAATAACAACCCGCACTTCTAGCAAAGCCAAAAAAAACTCTAATGTCGGTAAAGCAGGAAACCACCCACAATCCACAATACTCCACAAAACGAAAAAAAAAAAAAAAAACAATGGGAGAGTCCCTTAATTACACCCGAAACGAGACGCATACTTTTCCGGACGATAAACCAGCTTCACCGACACAAGGCAGAAAGAGAGGGGGAACAGACAAAGGTAAAAAGCCACGGCGCGCGCAGCTTATCAGCCCCAGAGCAGCAGAGCCTCGCATACATAGGCGTTTACGCGCTAGCCGATGCGTGACCTGGCGGAGGGACGCGTGCGCTTGGCGCGTGGCTCGTCTTGGCCACCTGGTGCAAAAAGCCGCACGTGTCGCGCGCCGCCGTCCGACGTATCATGAGGGTCGACAATGTGTCGAATCGCTTATATAGGCTCTTCGCTCGCGGGGGATAATTAATAAATATTTCCCTTCCTCGTTTCTTTTTTTGACGCTTTTCTTGCCCATAGAGGTGCAGAATCGCTGGGGGTGCATAGGAATGCTATTAGGGAGGCTTCGAGGGGGGTGCATATACACATATATATATGCAATTGATGGGCGGTGCGTAGAGTTTTGTTGGAATAGGGAAATTCGAGATGCTGCGGTGATGTATTGTCTTTTTTTTTAAGAATAATGAAACGTAGGTGATAGATCAATACTTTAAATTTGTTTTAGTATGTTATAAGAGTAGTATATCGTTTCAAGTTGTGTTTACGAGGTTGATTTTAGCAAGTTTTTACGAATTCCTGGATTCATATAATAAATAAGAATTTTCAAAAGTTGATTAACCCATTCACCAAGCTTTTGTCAAAAAACACAGAGACTCTGCGAGGCAGAATCGTGGGAGGTAACGTCGCGCGCAGATTCTTCATGGGAAATGGATTTGACTGGAGAGACTCGCGAGCGCGTGCGCCGAATCGTGTACAGCATGTGGGCGGTTTGACGGGCCAATAAGGCATGACATGAGCGATCAGTTTACCATTTTACCCTCGGCGCCTATACACGATCGCTACATACGCTGCTTCCTTCCTGCCTGCCTGCACGTCGATGTGTATCTTTCCTGCATCTTTTCCGCGATGTTCTCACACGAGTCAAGAGCTGGGAGAGAATTGCCTCTTACGTAATGGGGGTAGATTAGCGTATGACAGGCATCAGTTTGCCCCCTTTTATTGAGATTTCCATTATAAATCGATGCGTGATTTGAAGAACTATTTGATTGTCGACGTTGAATTGCTATATATTGGCGATTTGTATACGATTTTAATTGCAGCTGTACTTTTAGCAATCAAAGAAAGTTAACAGATAGTATATTATATCTAATTAAGGAAACCAGACATATAAAGTTAAAAGTTAATGGCTTACAATTTGAAAAAAAAGTTTTTGCATTAATTAATTGGTATTAGAAACTGATAATACTTTATCTGCATTATTTCTAATTATTTCTGTAATTATGCTATACCGGGCTTAAGTAATTAAAATAAATGACTAAGCTATTGCGAGTATTTAAATGAAGATGCTATTGACTCACTGTGCCGTGGTCATCTAATATCTGAGTATATTTTCAGATTTTATCTTATGAAGAACTTTCTAATTTTTCAAGCAAGCGGAACAGCTGAATTTTAGTATAATATTTGAAGTGATTCTGATAAAACGATTGGACGAAAAAATATGTTATAATCTGTGTTGTAAACTATATTATAAAATTAGTAAATGCAAGTGAATCCGACACAAGATTTTTAGTTTTATATTTTAAGAGTTTCTATATTATATTGAATAAATTGTGATAAGTAACATTGTAGCGACTACTTAGTGTAATCAAAGTAATCAAAGCCAATATATATATTTATAGGACATAAAATGTTGTGTTAAAAATGAAGCTATGTTTTTCAAATATTTTTTATACAATAAAACCACGCCTGAGTTGCAATTCAAACTAAGTAAAATATTAACAGTTAGCAAAACTTTTAATTGAATTAGTAATTTTTGGACATACAAAAAAATGGATTTTAGTAAGAAGTATGATAATCCTTGCCCTAAACTCTCGGCAAGTATTTGTAGCAAATTATATTTCAGGTAAATTAATTATATTATTAAACCATAATTGAAATTGACATAAGTGAATTATATTTTTTCATAATCAGGTATTAAATATTAATTTCTATTTCGAAAGTTTTTCTCGATTAATTAAAATAAATTATAGTGTGTATATTTTAGTTGGGTTGTCCCATTATTGTGGTATGGAAGAAAGCATGAAATTAAAAAAGAAGATTTGTACAACCCACTACCAGAAAACAAAAGTGAACCCCTGGGCAAGAGCTTTGAAAAGTAAGAACAAATTATTTAAATATTACCACTTGCAGTATAAATCAAATACATAATTAAAACTTTTCAGTATTTGGCTTAAAGAAGTGGGAAATGCAAAAAAAGAAAAAAGAAAGCCTAGTTTATTTAAAACTATCTGCAAAGCATACTTCTGGTCTTCCTTTCGTTATGGTTTGTGCGTTGCCATATCATCTGCAGTGATAAGGTAAAAATAATACATTTATCAATATGCCCGTAACATCTGATTTTTTTGTTCTTGAACGAATTATTTGTTCTTACATGGAATAGAGCAATCATGCCAATAATATTCAGATACTACCTTAGATATTTCAATTCTGAATCAAATATATCGAAAAACCAAGCCTACATGTATGCCTTCTTTTATATACTCTCTTTGTACTTATACGGAATGTTCTATCAGCATGGAGAATTGAAATTGTGCGAGACTGGAATGCGCTTGAGAATTGCCTTGTCCTCTCTTATCTACAAAAAAGTATGGTTCACAATGTCAACATGATCGAATAGAATGAAAAAAAAATAAGTATTTTTAAAAATTATATTTTAGATTACTCGACTGTCCTATTCTTCAGTCGCGCAACTTAACGAAGGTAATATCATGAATTTATTGGCAGATGATGCAGAATGGTGCGGGAAATTTATTAAAAATATTCATTATTCATGGATAATGCCCTGCAAGATAATCGTAACTACATATTTTCTCTGGAGATTTGCTGGTTCAGCACCTATCGTGGGTATTTTATCACTGCTGCTACAAAGTCTCCCAATTCAAGGTATTAAGGAATTTATATTGATGTTTTTAATTCTGTAAAATACACATACATATTTAACTTTTTGTAGCATATTTTGGTAGACTGATATTTAAGTTACGCTCTAAAGCAGCAGCGAGAACTGATAAAAGGCTACTGTTAATAAACCAAATTATCAGTGGCATCAGAGTAATAAAAATGTACACCTGGGAAAAAGCGTTCGAGAAAATTGTATTTATTGCTCGAAAGTCTGTCATAAATAATTATGAAATCGCTAATAACTTTCTCACATGGATTTAGATTGTATGTCAAAACTTTTCAGATCTGAGATCGATGTCGTCGGGCGAATATGTTACTTAAGAGGCTTCACTTGGGCTATTTTTGCATTCATTGATCGAACAACATTATTTTTTACAATGATAGCTTATGTGTTTCTTCATGGACACACAATGTCGGCTGAAAATGCTTTTTCCGTTCTGCAATTCATCAACAGTGTGCAAGCAGTTGTTACTGTCCTGTTACCAGGACTTGTGAATTCTGCTTCGGAAGCAATGGCTGGAGCTAAGCGGATTCAGGTGAAGTTTTAACTACAAAGACTACCTTGTTCTATCAAAATCTATAAAAAAAACTATTTTCATTTTTATCTCAACAGAAATTTTTGCTACTTGATGAAGTGGAAAACGTCGTGAAACCTCTTCAAAAGAATAATAACAATTTAAGTGTCACGATTTCAAAATTAAGTGTCCCATGGTTCGCCGATTCTAAATTTGATGCCTTAACTGATATTAACATCCAAATGCATGAGAAAAAATTGTATGTTGTTATGGGTCCAACAGGTTCAGGAAAGGTAAATGTACCAATCAATCATTATTTTACAATCTCTAAGTGGCTTACGTTGTAACTTTTCTTTTAGAGATC
>UELU01138796.1:9378-52301 GCA_900490025.1 Megastigmus dorsalis
GGGGGGGGGGGGGGGGGGGGTAAAGAAGGCTGAATTGAAACCGTCTCGACGTTTCATTCTCTCTCGACCACGAATTAAACGAAAATATCACTCTTTGCGCGCACTAGCACGCGACTTAGATGAAAAGAATTCTTCCCTTCCGTTTTATATTTACTTTTATTTACTGCCAGTGACGTGCAGCTCGCCGCGCACATTCTGATGTATACGTGCATATAAGGGAAGTGTTTGAAAGAAGAGAGGCAATTGGTTCTGCCATATGTGTGTGTGCGTGTGTGTGCGAGCCTGTGTCGAGCTTCCGGAGCGTGGTTCCTTTTCATTCATACAACATTTTTGAGGTGAAGCCTTTCAATATAGTCACGTGTGCATGCGTATCATTAATCTAAGTGTATATAATGAAATGATTACTGTATATTTTCTATTCGATGCTAATTTAAGTTAGGTGAAAACTATTTCGCAATGCTAAGGCTGAATAGAACTTCATCAAAATTACGAATGACGGTAGTCCAACTCCATCATAGAGGAATATTAATTTTATTGTTGCTGTTGCGATGTAAAGGAAATTCTTTGGAAAGTAATAACATCAAAATTTATCGTGCTATTTATTTTTAAATTTGCAGTTTAAAGAAAAAACTTATTTTACGAATGAAAAATTAATTCTATTGATATTCAATTTAATTCGCAAGAACCACAGTAAAACACGACTTCAGATTTATTCTGATGCTTATAGTTCTTATCGTTTATTCACGCTTGAGGCAAATATTATTTTAATTAAAGAAAAAGGCTACTGCCACACTTTTTACTGAAGAGAATACGGTTTTTATTCTTTTATATTTAGAGAGAATATTATTAGGATAATTAAATATAAATCACGGATCGAAATTAAGTTTGGCTAAAAAAATCTGACTAAAATCTCGTTATGTGTGACCTGTCTAAAATAAGCCAGAGTATTGTCTAGACTTCAGTTAGCGATACATAAAGCATGCATTTTTGCAAACTCAAACTTTTAGCAAAACTCAGAATTAGTTTTAGCATTCAATTAAGGGGGTGTCAAAGTCCTACAGTTAACCACTAAACCGTTTTACCGACCGGATCCTGAATAATTAGTTACAACTAAATAAATACTTGAAATTACGCAAATCGCAAATACAGATGCACTTCGTCTATGATTTATCTATCATCTGGCAATGTTTCAGGTAAATATTTGAATGCACCTTCAAAAATTCTTGTACTAAAAAAATTCTCTTATTTTACGTGTACGCTCTAAGTAATTATAAGTAATTAAAAATTTAATTATCGGAACTGAAAGACACGAAAGAATATCATACATATCAAATTTATATTCAAGTAGTTGTGTGTAAAAATGTGTATATTTATAAATCAATTTTCAGTTAATCTTACAAAAAATAAAGATAGCAGTCCGTGAAATCGATACAGATTGGCAATTTTTGTATTTTAAAAATAACAACTCCGAAATTATGAAATGTCAATCTAGGATTTGCTTAAATATTTAGATTATTTAATATTTACGAAAGAATTTTAAATGAATTTTTAAAAAATTACTTTCTAGCATAGTTGCTAATAAGCCCTATGCGCAAGACAATATGAATTTTACGATGGGATTGCATGGATTCTATTGTAAATCATTATATAAATAATTCTTTTGACAATTCAGTAGAGAAATGAGTTTTGATATTTTTTGAATTTAAAGTTTTGACTCGATTAAAATTGAATTTTCATTTGAATGACCTGCTGAAGATGTAATTTTGAGTGAAGAAAATAAATTAAATATTGGCATATTTCTTCGAATAATTGATAGCCTGTGTTTGAATTTATCGACCGGATCCTGAATAATTAGTTATAACTAATTATTCAGAATCCGCTAGGTAAAACAACTTAGTAGTAACTGTAGGACTTTGATACCCCCTTAACATATTTTTGAGATGTGCACAACTCAAATATTTTTGAGATATTTACAAACGTATAAGAAATATTCATCGGCCAATAGTAAAAGTATATGTGTTTCATATAGGTAACGAAACAAGCGATGTATATACGGCCGTAAAGTGGGGTTAAATCTGCAGTTATCCGCTTTGAATTTGAAACTGAAAATTATACTTCAAACTGGCGCACTTGTACAAAAAAAACTATAAACCAGTTAAAATATCATCTAAAATAATAATATTTTTCAATTTAGGTACCGTGAATAGAAAATAATTTATCTTGGCAATATTTCCTCCAATATTTGTCAGTGTGTTGATGCGATGCCTAGTCGAAACATTGGCAATAGTTCAGAAAAGTAGCTTTGCCTTATGCTCGCAATACTTATGTCATCTGCAATATTGGAGATACTAACCGTTTTTGCATTTTTCAGCTGCATGAGTAAAATGGTAGCTAACAATCAGTGTTTTTACTAATGTTGCCAATAAATAGAACCCCTTTAAATAAACGCAGATGATTTTTTCCGTATCTTAACTGTTTGTTGAAATAAAATGTATTTTCAAAAACTTCGCTTAAAAAATTAATTTAATCCTTCACTAAAAATCCGTCGGATAGTCATTATATAGCTTTAGACAGACTTTTGACCTTATGCTTCTATCATACAGATTCAATAATAACCTACCAATTTTTTTCTCATACGGAAATGATAAAATAAAATAAGATATGATTTTGCTTATATTCCTTTGTTGAGGTTCCGTAAATAATTTTCAGATTCATTAGTATGTTTTGATAACTAGTTGTTTATACAAGCTAATTCTCTAATTTATTCTAGATTATTAAAGTTCAGCGTTTTTCCGGGAAATTAGATTTTCAATTTTTAGCCACCATCACCGCGGCCGCACGAAATTTTTCCGGCACGGAATCGCTATTAGCATATTTAAAAACGCCGAGGTGCGCACTGGTACGTGCTTCGGTGAACCCTTGAAAAATAATATAAACTTATCCAGACACAGGTTAAAACTCGATTTTCCGCTAAATGAAAATTAAAAAGCGACGAAATAAAGACGAAAAGGATAAGGAGTAGCTGCGTTTCATCGCAGCCTTGAGCGCTGCGGAGCTAAGGTATATAGAAAAAAAAGAGTCGTAAAATTAACGAAGCGCGAACTCGAGGAAGTAAAAATTGCAGTGGTCTATCGTACTTAGCGAGTCCGCAGTTACGTCAAGTTTAAACAACCGGTGTTCGCTTGCGCGAGCGCATTGCGAAAAAGGCCGAACTAAAGCGAAAGTATTTACGGAATTTCTTGTAACTTGGGAGCTCGAATTGTTTACAGAATTGGAAAATTTCGTGCGCCCCCGCGAATATTCCCTCTCCTAGTCGATTTGCGCGCGACTCCCCGATCTTCTGCATTATTTGTAATTTTTCTCAACACTCCAACTCAGGGAATTTCATCAAAGTAATACTTTGTATTCGAAAAATTACGGATAAAAATAACAAACTTTACGATAGCAGCGGCGGTATTTATTTTTACAGCGGCCGGAAATATCTCTTAGCGCCAAAGTTGATAAGAGGAGCGACTGAGTGAGTATGAGAGAGGAAGACAGGATCCGAAGCATATTCTCGCGCGCGCAAGTAGTAAAAGTTTTAATTACGCGGAGGGCAAGAAGTTCCGTAATGATGGGGGATTTCCTGGTATAGTATCCCTTTGCAGATATATTCTATGCAGACCATAAAACCTTCGCTCCGGCATTAGTTAAACCTTTGGATAGCGGAGCGGCTGTTCTAAGGTCACCGAAGCAATTAACACGAGTTATCGTGTTATATATTGCGCGGCGCGTTGGACAAAAGAGATATTTGAAATATGACGCGGGGAATGTGGCACCAAAAGGGCCAAGCCATGAATTTCCCTGCCGCCTTTTGATTTTTCCGAGCTAATTAAAACTCTATACTTTGCGCAATAAGAAAACTGCCTGGAGTTTTGATATAAAAAAGAGCGCAGAAAATAATGAGCCATTTAATTAATCATTCTTGAAGCAGGTGCAGTGTATTGAATGTAAATTGAATCGTTTTTATATTACGTATACGTATGCATTTCGCAAAAAAGAGCTGGAAAACGGTATAGCAATAATTGATATTGCTAAAGGAGGTTGGCGTTTGTTTTCACTTTTCTATACGGTTATTACATTTGCAACGAGAGAGCGTAGAAGTCGCTCGCAATTGCCGCAATTATTTTCCCAGTACTTTCGTTATTAGAAAAGACATTGCTCCAATTATTTTGTTAGAGCGCACACCTCGTCTGCGCTGCTTAACTTTCAATCGCTTTAAGTAGCCTCTAAAAATTGTGGACGATCGGATCGACCACATAACCGCGTGAGCGAATGCAATTTCTGCGCGGGATAATTCAAAAAGCGCAGATCTCATCGCGAATATCGCATCAAATATTGACGGCGCGGTACAAATTGGCAGGAACCGAATTCTAACAGCTCGAGGAATTGAAAAAGTTCGCTCGCCCTCTATTCATATCTCGTGGTGGCGCCAAACGCGACTGCAGTAGCTGTGCCGTATGTAATATTGCCGGTTTTATGAAGATTGAAAAACTAAGCCGGTCTGCAGCGCGCGTCAGAAACGAAGTTTCGCGCTCTCAAGAATTCACAAAGTCGTTTTTGTCCCTTCACACACACACACCGCAACGTTGCATATACAGGGCAGCGTATAATTTACTATTTAACAAACAATCCCACAAAACTCGACGCTCGTCCGCCTCGTCCAATTAGCTTGTGTCCCGACGCGCAATATTCTCTCTCTTCTATCCGGAAAATCCAAAAAATAGAGAGGGACAAAAGAGATAAATACGTCGCACACATATACACGTGTCGGCGTATATATATACATGTATACGATTATATAATCACTGGTATGGTACAATCCTCCTCCGCGTGAATAAACAAACGAGCGGCCAGGAGCTGCGACGCTAATGTGAAAGCTCCTTTTAGACCTGGATAAAATTTTCACGTCCAATCAAGGATTAGAAATGCGCTGCTACCAGCCAAAAAGTCGTTTACTGCGCACACGTACACCCAACGAGAGAGAGAGTGAGAGAGTGAGAGAGAGAGAGAGATACACACACAAAGCAAGTGTACTCTAATCCCGGGGATGAAAAAGATACTTCGTCCTGACTCTCTCTCTCTCTCTCTCTCTCTCTCTCTCTCTCTCTCTCTCTCTCTTTCTCTTAAGTCCGAGTAAGAAAAGACTAAAAGATTAAAACTCTGGTCGTGCGTGAAAGAGTGGGAGAGAGGATGACTGGCTTAATAAGCGGGTGAGCTCGCGATGCTCGGGTTCAATCGATATTTTGAATGACACTGGTGGAAGCGCTCGACTGCGACAGAGAGAAAGAGTAAGAGAAAAAGAGAGAGGAGAGAGAGAGATCAAAGAGAAAAGCATTTCCCGTAAAGTGATCCAAAACAATTGGCGCGGATGCCGCTATATATGCTACACTGCAGCCGAGTGCACCTTCATCTTCACTTTCCCCTTTGCCCGCCCGCCCCTCTCATTGCCTGCACCCGCTCTACTGGCCTATGCAGTGCCATCGTCTTTCAACAGATTTTTGAATTCTCGAGTGCACTCGAAGCCTCTCTTCTTCTCTCTTTAAACCCCCGAGCTATTCTATTTATCCTTCCATCACTCTATGCATTTTTCTCTTCTCTAGTTTTCTCGGCTTTATGTGCGTGCGAAGCTCTGTAGACAACAGCTACACCGCCTGTTTCGCCTTATATTGTCCTGTATACTCCTTGTTTTTCTCTGTTACATTATATTGTTCGCGCCGCGTTCCGAGGCGAGTATTTTATGTATAGGGAAGATATGAAACTGTGCTCGAGGAAGATAATATACGTCCTATATGTTAGCTTTTTCGTCAGATTCTGTATTATACGTTTTCGAAGTAGAGTGAAAGATCGATCGAAGCTGTTGCCGCCGACGCTGCATCAGTCGAATTATTTCCGGCTATGATGTCTGGATGTATACGGCCCACGTATATGCGATAATATTGATATGGACCATCACGATCGTAGTTTATATTTTCCCCCGGCTACTTTTATTCGCCTTTTTTCCGGAAACAAACGACGCCGTAAAACTTACGCATCATTTTTACCATCTCCAAGCACAATTTCGTCTAATTTTATTTCATTATCTTCGAAATTGTAAGGATCAGAAGATTGTGCGCTGTTATATATCCAATAGATTTGCGTGGATCGTTTATTTTTCAATCACCAATTTAAATCAATTTAAAGAGAAAGAGACATTTCGTGGATGAATAACATTTTTGCAACGAAACAATAGATCGAACAAAAATAAAAAATATTTTCAGAACCGGAAGGTTTTAAAAACGTACAACCCCCGTTGAAAAAGTAAATAAGCGCGCGACCTTTCGGGTATATAAAAAAAAGAGAGTGTTTAGAAAGAAACAATTTCACGCATTCTCAGTCGATTCAGCTTTATCTAGCCGCTCGCTTTGTTAAGAAAGGAGAGCGTAAGAAAATCGTAAAAAACGCTTAAAGGACCTCATACCGTAAAAATCTCCTTGTACTCCTCGGAGATAAGTTGGGAAAAACGAGAGAGAGAGAGAGAGAGATATTGAGAGTTGGTGTTCCGCAAGAGATCCGCCATCTCGAGCTCTCGTCCCCCGAAAGAGAGAACCTAACCTATACAGTCCATAGTGATTTCTTCCTGCTCTCTTTTTTGTGCAATAGGCCCCTTGTGGCCCTCGATCGTTTTTCCGTGCGTACCTTACTAAAAAGGAAAGCCTACGGTGAATATATATATATATACACGCCTCCTTCGTTTAGCCGCGATAGCCTGGCACACACGGAATGCCATTCGATTTAATACAAGCCTGTGCACCGCAGGCACCAATCGCTCTCGGGAAAACTCATGACCTGGTCCGCGCACGCTATAAAAGAGCAGTTCCCTTTTATTCGACCGACAGCTGACGCACTGGGCCATTACCGACACCTATGGACCTCTCCTATACATACGATATGTATACGTACCGACTCGAGCCTATATGACTGGTGACTCCGCTGTAATTGTTTCGAGAACTGACCCCTTTGGTCGCGAGCGTTTATTTGTTTTCTCTTTTACTGCTCGCGCAGAGATGTACATTCGGTGCTGCGTCGAAAGGTCGAACTGTTGATTCACCTGTAATTAGCTGAAAAATTACGTGTAAACATGTTTTGCGGGATGTGCGGTGCAGGAGAGGTGTACATTGGTACTTAACGCGTTTTCATTATTCGTTGGAAATGCATGTTTACTTTCACTTTGTATTCTTATTTTTGCCGCAGCGTTCGGTGTGATTGGAGGTATAAAGCTGAAAATTTGCAATTCTGCCTTACGTTTTTTGAGATGTGAGTAGTCAGTAATATATCATCGGCACGGTGGAAACAAGTTCTATTTGAATTTCCAGTTTGGAAAAGGATCTAGATCAATTTTTCTGGGTAAAAGCAAGGTTCTATTACGGGGACATCTTTTTGCTTTTTTATCACCTAAGTGTATAGTAAAATTCTACTAACGTAAAATTAAAATAAAAACGTATGTATGTTCGCAAGAAAAAAACCATTTCCATTAAGCCGAAAATATAATAAGTCAATATGTTGATACTAAATTATTATTTGTTCCCTTTTTTAGTTTCACTGCAATCGAAAGCCCGCAACAATTTAAATAATGTGTACCTGTATAATTTGATCTCTTATATCTTCTTTTTCCTAATAAATATATATCTTCAAAATTAATGAGATTATCGAAATTGACCTATGAACTAAAGAATTTAATCAGCTGAAGTACCGTAAAGATTTTGAACTGAATTCCAGATTATACAATTCAATTATCATAGCTTTGATTAGAATGAAAAACATCGAGATCTGAAACATGAGATAACTTCATAATCAAAAGCACTAATTTAACCCTCCTGCCTCCTCATATATAGACCACTTTCCTCATCTCGTAGCAGAAGGTCTTTGGCGAGCAGCCGGTACGAGACCGCTGCATCAGCACACGTTGGCCACGATGAGCTTATCCCCGCGATCGCTTTCTGTGGTCGGCAGAGTTCAGTCGCAGACGGTTCTACGCCGTGGACGTGTCTAATCGTGTCTCATTAACCCTTTTCTAGGCGGGATATAGTTTGTTTTTTAAGTAAGAGTTAGCTCCGAATGGCAAAACATTTGGCATAAATTCTTAAATACTCATCACCCTCGAGTTCTGCGTTTTTCTTGGAGAGAAAAGTTGTTTAATTTAAACTTAACTTTACTGTAAGTTAATACGTTACGATGAGCCGTAACTTCAGGCGATGTTTAAGAACGTTTGTTTTAAAGTGACATTTGTTAGCTACTTAAATGTAAAGAACTCGTGTATAATTTCTAGGATTTACGTTCTTTTTTATCTCTTCTTTAAAAGACGTTCGTTACAATGTTGTAGAAGAGCAGAAAAACATAAAACATCCGTGTAACAAAGCAAGTTTATTCTGGGATACGCGTAAGTAAATTTATTTCAGCGTTTAGTTTGAGAAATCATTCTGGATTTTAGTTGCAACTATTGAGCTGAGTACTTACCTATGCATCATGTGAATTCACCATTTATTAAAAATAAAAGATAATTTAATATAACCTAAAAAAGAGACTTAATTCTTTTCAAAGATGCCAGCGGTGAAAAATCTGCATGAAGTGAACAAAAAATCATGTCGGTTGATGCGTTCATCTCGTGGTAAAGGGAAGTTCTTCGAAAAACCCTCTGAATTCTGCCAATAATCACAGAAGTATAATATCATAGAAAATACATAGAACATGAGTAGATAAGTTCTGAATTTATTCAGACAACATAATTATGTACAGAAATGTATACAGTGACTGTTCAAATGGTTCACTTCTCGTACTTAAATGGTTTTCAGTGATCCTATATTTCAGGACGAAATTCCGTTGCCCTCTGGTATTCTCCTTTGTAAACGAATGATCAAAAAATGCTTCGCTAGTTAAAATAGTAAATAGTGACACAAGTAGAAGTTATAACTTTTGTATATAAATGCGAAGAAATTTTCATATGATTAGTTGTTATGCTCTTAATATTGTTTATACCCCAGCACTTTGAAAATCTTAATATTCGACAAAGAAAGATAAAAATACGAAAGATTTGCCCTTATATCTAAACCAAAGCTAAATATATCCCATGTAATGTCATTTAGACACGAAAGCGGCAGCTATTAACTAAATTATATTCTTAATAATTGCAGTAACCCTTTTACGTTACATGTTATATTCAAATATAACTGGACTATTCATCATGAAAATTATCAATTCAGTTGCATCGGAGTTTATGAAAAAAAACATACAAGATCATCTAACCATATAGCGGTCATTTACTGTCTCAAATGAAATGTGCAAAACAGTACATCGCCACCGCCGCTTGTTTATTAAAACTTAATCTTTCAATATTCCGCCGAAGTAAGCACGTCGTAGCTCGAGCAAGGAGTTAATAAAGTCTGGAAAAGAAACCTGCGCGGTATAACATGCATTAGTGTTTGCTAAACAAGGCAATAAAGCGGCGGCGGCGACGGCGAGACTGAGCCAGTGAAAGAAAACGTCAATATCCTCGCTATATCCTTTAATACCTCATTACTATGTCAAAGCTGAAAGACACGGACACGCGAGGGTTTTGTCCCCTCACCTTCTTTGGGCCTCCCTGCACGATCCGATTATTCTAGGGACGTGGAAGGAAGGCACACCGAGACTTGAGACTCGAGACTTGAGACAGGAAAGAGAGAACCTCACTCGCTTTCCTCGAGACTAGAATGCCAATCTGTCGCGGATTTTATCAAAAAAGAATTATAGCTTTCCGAATGACGCTCTGTATATATATACATATATATATATATATGTATATATAAAACGTGTTCTCGACGTCTGAATTTTTATCGAGGGTCTCCACCGCCGCCGCTCCTCGGGTTTCCATTTCTTTATTGCCTCGGCCGTCTTAACTCGTTTGTTTGCCTTATATTACATTTAATCCAGGGATTTCCTTGCTTATAAATGTTACGGACTTTTGGAAAAAAGAGGTTTATTTATCAATGTTAATTGACTAGACTCCTAGACTCTCCTTTCACTTAAATCAAATATTTTATAAATATTGCAATTGAACTTTTGTTTAATTTTACACTTTAGTTTAATTCCATGCCGATTACGAAGTTTGGAAGATAATATCTTTGTCTCGATCGGTGTCATTAAGCTTTCTTTGAGAGTTCGTGTGGCGGAGTTTAAAATAGGCAGTGAAATTTCATTCCAAAAGCTTGAACCTTGTTCAAATGAATACGAAGTAAAATTCAAGCTGCTTCGTGGAAGAAGTACAAACATTTTTTCTATTTTCATGAAACACGTAATTTTTCTTAGTAGTCGCTGAAAAACGTGTATTTCGATATGCAAGCTAGGTGTAGGAAAGATTGGCTGTCCCGTTTTTCATTACTCGCGCTTATGGTCGATCGCCATTAGCCTTAACGCGCTTCGACCGCGCGAGCGCTCGTAAATAAATGATCGAATACAAAGGCATCGTGCGGGAGTAGAGAGAGAGAGAGAGAGAACAAAAAACTCTGACTCTCCGCGCGCGTATATTTATAGCAATGAAAAGGCTCTCAGGCTAAGCCGAGCTTATTTCGTCGAGTCGCGAAGCAGCAGCAGAAGCAGCAGCAGCAGCGCCGGTAGAGCGCAGATCTGGAAGGAAGCAGATTTTTTATAATGTGTGCAGCAGGACTCGAGGAGCTGGAAAAGGGCTTTAAGCAAAAACGTTAAAATTTACCGCACGGCACGCGTTCTGGACACGCTTTGTTTGAGTGCCAGACGGCGCCTGCGAGCACTGAGCGCTTTAAAAGAACCGCAACACGTACCGCCGCTGCCACTCGCGAAATTCCGCGCGACGTGTATATATGTAAAACGCGCTTGGGCCGGAAAATGGGGAGAGACTTGGGGCTACATACGTAATGAGCTTTGGATTATGCTTTGCAGTTTTGATTCTATACGATCGATAATCTTAGCTTTCACGTCGTATTTCTTAATCTTATTCTATATATTGATGTAATTTTGCTCAAGTTTCTGTTTGACATGTGACGAGTATTAACGATATTGGTTATGATTTTTCCAATTTGGATAGATTATAAATGTCGATCGGAATGTTTTTTCTGGATTTTTAATTATACATAATACACGATTTTATAGTATATGTTTGTTAATTAAATGGAAACTGGAATATTTATAGCATAGCAAAGATGGAAGCAATAATAGGATATTTTTAGAGCTAATTGGACTGCAAGCTAATGTGTCGAATAGGGAAATGTGCTCGGACGCGGAAATGTCCAAAATGAGGAAATGGCAGATGGTGACATGACGTTCGGGAAACATTGGGCGGAATAAGCTAGAGGCGGAAATAGCTAATGCGTAACTGCCAATGATGCGGGAAAAATTTAGCGTTGAAATCCAATAATTATGTAATTATTTTACTGAAAATCGTAATAGCATGCGATGTTAATAGTTAATTTTACGTTTGCATAAGTAGATGCAATTTCACACCTGGTCAAGTTGATTTAATCAAAATGGAATTGAATTTGTACGATATGCAGTTTGTATTTTTAATAAATGATTAACATAATATTGTTTAAATATTCGTTTACCATGAATTATAGAGTATTTAATAACTATATAGTGCACACATCAACTGTATACAAAACAGTATGTACGTACTCGGAGCGAATACGGAATGCGTTCAAAGTTCAAATTATTAAATAGCATAAGAAATGAAAAGACAATGACAATGCATCTCAAAAAATAAATCAATTCAATATCACCCTTTCGGTCAAACTCGTAATTTCGAGATGAAGATAAAATCACTATACTAATTTTGCATAACATTACCCAACGAATAATTGTCAGACTGCATTTAAAGAGCTAATTTCCAGGGGAAAACGTTGGCAGCAGCAACTCGGCAAACTCCAAACATTAGCCCTGGCACTTGGCTCGAGAGGTTCCACAAGCAAAACGTCGGTATTGAGTAGCATTTCACGTGATCGGGCAATCAGAAAAATAATAATTGTACCCAATGGCGGAGCGCTCCTGGAATCAAAACGCGCATGAAAATCAATACCCAGTCTGCTCGTTAAATTACACACATATATAGGCAGCACATTCCCGACGCCCCGCGCACACACAGACAAACCTTATCTCGTTCGCCGCTGACGCCGACACTATTATTATTATTATTCTTCATTCTATTTCTCTGCGTGCGCGGAGGACGGACTTATCTCCGCGCAGCTCTACCAATGGATCTAAAACTCACTCCCCCTCTGCACGTGTGTGTGTGTGTGTGTGTGTGTGTGTGTGTGTTTGTGTGTGTATGTCTCTCTCATTCCTTTCGTACGTGCTGCAGGGGAAGAGAGAAAAACAGATAGGAGAAGCTCGAAAAGCTCAAGAAGAAGAAGAAGAAGAAGAAGAAGAAGAAGAAGAAGAAGAGAAGATGAAGAAGAAGAGGAGCAAAGCTCGCCGTTACACGTATTGATTGGCTCGTCTCTCGCGCGGCGGTCTAAGTGTTGCTGCACCACGTCTGCACTGGCAATAACACGCACACACAATGCGCCTCATCAATGGAGCGCGAGGCGCGTAATCCGAGGGGTCTACGTGTGCATGCGTGTCTGCTCTGTGTGCGGTGGTGTACATATACTCTGTTGGGATAGGGACGAGAGTCAATGAATAGCTCGTGCAATACTGATTTCCGAACTGCAGCCGCCGTCGCGTATGTACACGTGTACGCGCGGACTGTAGTCAAGGATATGGCGAATCCACGATCTCTCTGTGTGTGCGTGCGTATAGAGAGAGAGAGAGAGAGAGATAGAGAGATAGAAACTTCGTCTTTTGCATGCGCATAGTTAGGAGCGCGCGTGCAGACTCGCCGAGAATGCGAGTCGCGATTGCACCGCGCCGCAACCCTGGAGTGTGCGTGTGTGTACGTGCATATCGATGCGACGCCGGATTGATATTGTACTGTATTAGGTCTGGGTGGAGGTATGGGTTTTTCGGAGGCTGATCGCGTGTGCACGAGCCAACCAACCTGATGCTGCGTGCGATTTGAGGCTTTTGCGGTTGGCAAGGGGAGGAGGGGCACGGAGAATGAGCTCGTATTGCTGCTGTTGCTGCTGCTGCTGTGCTGCTGCTGCTGCTGCTGCTTTTAGGAGTGCCTTGCTAAATGGCCCTGGAACGACTTTATTGGCTTCCGAATCCCGGATATTAAAGTCTCGAAAATATTGTGCTTCAGGGCGATGAAAAATAATGAACCTGCTCCCATCTCATCGTATTTGCTTCTTTTTGCAATATCGTGTTATTTAAAAGTTTATTGCGACTATAGTGATAAAATTGCCTTTATCGTGGTTTCATCAATCTGGAAAAATTTAATAACCTATATGTTGCTTCGACGAATTAATCTAGCATTAAATGTTGTGTGGACGCTGTTCAACCCCATTTGCTGAATCTTGAAATTGAAAAATTGGCCTTTTAAATCAACGATTTTCAAAATAAAATTTCGCGTATGCAGAAAAACATATTTCATTTGGTACAAGGAGTAAATTAAAAAAGAAAATAATTTATCCTACTATATGCTGTTATCAGTTCAGTTATTTTTTGCATTTTAATTACATACTTATTTAATGAAATAGATAAAGTTCATAAAAAGTAATTGGACGATGATAATAAAGTACGAGCTTAAGGTTTATTCATGAAGTTTAGTCACAACAGTATAGGGAGTACGGAGCGGGTGATAAAACTTGGCTTTTAGATTCCTTTAAATTACAACTAAAACTTCCCTAAACGTTATGGAAATGAGTATGCCTACGGGTGCACTTGAATTTCGCTCTGGCATTACGGTCTACGAAACCGATTTCCTCTTAGAGAATTGAAGCAGTGGAAATCGGTATTCAAAGCACATTTAAGGCTTGATAAATTAGCAAAGATTTATCATTTAGCAAACGACACATTTTTCCTCGATGTACTAGCTTTGTCTTATTTAATTCGTAGTATTACTGATATTTGTTTAAAATCTTTTAAAAAATGGTAGTATTTAATGACATTACATTATGCTAAATGAGTGCTAAATATATTCCGTCCACATTCTATTTATCAAGTAGTTTAATGTAATAATTAATTAGCATTTACTAGAACATTTACACAACGCACTGATTAACTTCTAAATATTATTTTTTTTATATAAGGATTTTAAATAAAAATTTTATAAGACCACAATAATGTATCATAAATTGATGAATTCTGGTGTTTCCTCGCTAAAGATTATTTAAAAAAAATCGTGTCTATTATCCAGTTTGACCAGCATGGCACTCATTTATCTTGTATTTGTTATTGTAATTTTATTACTAGCAGCTAAGATAACATTAACTCTTTGTACACGAATTGCGCAATTAATCTTGCGCAAATAAATGGACGTTGATAAATTTACTATGCCGAGCAGGAACCTGCGGGGCGCTGAAAAATCTCTGAAAAAGTAATGTAGTAAATATCTCTTTCTGGCTCATTTCGTGTCATTAACTTGGGATGCACTTTCTCTCATTCTCTAACCTAAAAATTTAAATTAGTTATAAATATAAGTATCCATTAAAATACAGTGTTACGGTTTTCCTTAGTTTTTGGCTGTTAATCGTTATCTTTGACTGTGTAGAAATATCACTCATTGCATACGTGTATGACCTAGAAAAATATTTTTCTTTTTCAGATCCAATTTTTTTCAAAACAAGCATTTGAATAAGCGCTAGTTTATCATTTTTGTCTTACAGCTGGAATGTCATGGTTTAATTTTTAATATTTTTCCATTGTATCATATTCGCGACGTGAGTATTTTTCAAACTCGAATAGTCTTATTACTTATTCACAAAACTCTTGTATTTAGGACACAATAGCACAGAAAATATAGTACATTATAGTTTACAGGGTCTTAAAGAAAGTCTTCATGGGTTAAAAGCATTTACGTGAAGTTCGTTACTTGATTATATAGGTCGAAAGAATATCCATTATTTTCTTTCCCTATTGAAATTTTTAATCAGAAAACCTTGAGGACTATTTTTTTGTTATTAAAACGTGATTAAGTGATAAATCACATGTTTATTTGAAAGCTGAAATAATTAAGAATAGGTGTTCTTATTAATTCTATTTTCATTATTTTTCCTTGGAAAACTTGTGTACTTATAACATTTACTATTTAGATAAATTTATATTTGGTTGTTAATGTTAAGCTGTAATTATCTGGTGACCTCGAAATATTCTAAAATTGTTGATAAGCATTTGTAAGGAAAATAGAAATATTTTCTGAGTATTATTTAACTTCGGTATAGGTATTATAGCATAAAATTTTATCCGCTATTATAAAATTGTACTATAAAAAAAATGACGTAACTATATTAATCTTAATTAACGCTATCTGGATAAAACAGAAGTCATTGGGTATTTGCTAATTTAGAACTATAATATTGCAGAATATAGCCTGTTTCATGAACTAATTCTGGATTTTACAAATTACTGAAGCGTATTAACATGCAGAATCCGATTCTATTTCAGTCCGATTCGTATAAATTGATTAATATTCTGGTATACAGGAAAGAGCCGAGCTTTAATAAGTGGATTAAGAGCGTTTGACGCGTTTATGTTGACCGGTGATTTTCGCAAAAAATACCTACCCATTCCTCTCTTGCAATAACAGCATTACTGCCTAATGGCAATAAATCTTTCATTTACACAAATTGTACTCTAGTAAGCAAACATCAGGACTAAACTTATTTGACTTGAACGTTACGAGCATAGAGGCACAGCATCAAAGTCAGCGCACGAAAAAAAAGCGTAGGAAAAATGAAATACTAGTTTGCCAATGATTTTCGTCTCACAGCTATAGTACATGCACATTCATCTCGTGCTTACTTCAATATTGAAAATTCCATCCTTTGACTAAGATCTCTCTCTCTTTCTCCCTCTCTCTCTCCTTCTCCGCCTACATCAACATTCATTCGGTAATGCACCGTTTACAAGCAGCTCTCGCTTTCCCTTTGAAATCTCACACACGTACACGTAAGAGTAGTAGTGTGTTCATGTACACACGGAGACATACAAAGCTTAAAACTTTTAGAGACAGAGAGAAAGGGCATATCACGTCAGCAAGTAATGTTGACCTTTACCTCGCGGGGGTTGGAGTTGAGACAGAGAGAGAGAGGGATGACGACAAGCGTCGCGTCAAAGAAACGCTCGTTCTCCTTCTCCTGTGTCCCTTTCCTCGTCCCTTTCTCTAGAACTGGAGGACTGTAAGGGGCCCAACGCTATTCTTGAGACTTGTTCTCCATCCGCAAGGTATATATAAGCGCGCGTGTCGGTGAGAAACCGCGAGAAAGGCGGCGAAGAGAGATGGAGTAAGAAAAGATATGGCTTGTTGACAGTCTCCTCCTCCTATATGTATGTTTATACATGTATGCCTATAGAGTGAGCGTATGCAGGGGATGTTGGTGTTGCGTTAGTGTGGCTTTGAAAGCGACTCGGAACAGTCGCTGCTCCATTATGCGCCGTGGAAGAGCCGCGAGAGAAACGTCCTGTGCGCCTCCCCCCACCTCCCCCCACCTTTCCCACTACTTGGATGAGAATGGAAAATAGCGGATTTCCGCGGGATGCGCGCCAGCCTCCGTGCGGTTGCCTGCTTCTTACATTTTTTATGCTTGCATGTCCTGTATATATACGTGCATTTTCCCGGATACTCTCGGCTGCTGGGTTTTGCGTGTGTGTGTGTGTGAGTCCATGGTGGGATGGAAACAAACGGCCAGGGTTGCGTATTCAGTCTGGAATTTGAAGAGACAGTGCGGCGAAAACGGATGATTCCCGTTTTATTTTCGTTGACGAGGCTTGCTGTCTCCTTTGTAGTTTTGAATTTTTAGATTTTCTAGGTTAGTTTTTATGCCCGATTGGTGATGTATGTTGCTTTTCTGCGGGAAGACGAAATTCACGGTAAATCGATTGTGCTCGAGATGAAATACTCGTTATTCATAAAACGAAGGGAATTTGAATTCGTGAACCTCAATATTTCTTTCTTTTCTGTGCTTGCTGATTTACGTGAGTTTTGCTGAAATTTCTCTTTATATATCAGTGTCACAATGTTACGGAGCAATACAAGATAACCCTGGTAGAATCACACTTATTTTTCAAAAATATCGTATTTTGAGTAATAACGTTTTATCAATTATTGATAGTTAAAAAAAGCATCGAAGGTGGAATCCATTTTTTTTGTAATAAAAAAGAAAATACTTGTAAAACCTATATCAATGCTTCGAGAAATTTTACTCTTCTCTCGATAAAACAAAGTTTAACAAAAATTTGATTAAAAGATTTATGTCTTATATAGTGCCCAACTTTAAATAATTAATTCATATCATTTACATAATGCAAAATTCAATTGTCAGTTTATAAAGCTTCCGACGATTAAAAATATTAATTGTTTTCGAGTGCATAATACTGTAAATGGTTTTTTCAAGGTTAGGGTAATATTGCCCTTATATTTACATTTCCATTTGAAATAATGCATGATTTCGTATAGAGTTAAGTAAAGTTAAGTACTAATTAAATATGGAACTTAAATTATAAAAAATCGTTGTGACGAAAGTAGCAAATCTATAGAAATCTAACTTTTCTTCAAGGTGTATTATTATAATTAATGATAGAAAATATGGATTTAATCGTGCCAAGTGAAACGGAATTATCTTTTTTCGTATATGAATCTAGTTCAATTATTCAATGTCAAGTTGGCTCCTTATGAAATGTTCACTGTACAAAAGTGAAAAAAATAATTTACTACTAGGACTTTTGAATTTTGGTCGTACATCACAGTAGAAGAAGTGTCTTCATAAATCCTTCCTTTTAGGTTTATAGGGCTCATATAACGAGCGGAATTTTCTTCTAACCAAGGAGCGAGCCAAGCATCGAAGGTTTCATGAAGTATTTTTTCGAAACGGCATCTATAATCGCCATTACTACTTGAATTTTAAGAGCTTAAAAGACGGGGGTGCGGCAAAGGTGTGCATGAAGTGTGTTGTAAAAGTGGGTGCCAGTGAAGTAGTACACTCATTCAGGGAGAGAAATCTTTAATTAAAAAAGGAAATGTGCTTGTCGTAAGTAGTTAAGAGGTAATTGAATGAGGGAGACACGCGGGATGAGTCGGGGAAATGATCATTAAAACTCGAAGGATTAAAGAACGACAAGGTTCCGGTCGCACTTCAGAACTGATAAATCTCCAAAAGTTTTTCGTACGATCGCGTAAAACATGAAATGAGCTTTCGATTGGGATCATTTTTCATCCCATTAACAGACAAGAAGTAGCCCTATTCCAAGGTTTGAGTGCTACTTTTTTTTGCCTTAACGATCTCCGACATAATCTACTTTTGGTGAGTTTCTTTAATACCAACTTATGATAGTTGCTATATAATCAGTAAATACGAATATGATAGCTGCAAGCTTCCGACAAAAAGCGGACTGCGTCTCAAGGGTGTAGAGTTTTTTTGGGATCCTAATGGTGCTCTTCGATATTAACTACTTTTGGAGATTTTCTTTGATATTCGCGTAACCGCTTTGTTACATTGGTGTGAGAATATTTCGTATTAGGATGAAAAGTGTGATTTTTTTACATAGCACAAATTCTTTTAGACAATAACATATTTTATTTAAATTTCGCGTTTTTAATCGAAGTGGTCATTAAAAATTGAGACCTTATTTCAATGAAAGCTTTCATTCTTTATGCTTAAGTCAAGCCAATTTCCCATTCGAAGTATTGATTTTTTAAATTGCGTTCTCGAGTGTACTAGAGAAATATCTCGAAAAGATTTTGAAAATGCAGTAAATAATAAGGATTCGAGAAAGACTTTATGAGACGTTTTCAATTCGATTTGGTGTCAAAAATTTTGAGAGCTAAAACTTTTTACAATATATAAAGTACAATATAAAATGGCACGAAGAAGTATTGTATTAAAAAGAAAACTTTCGAATATGAGGGTTTGCATTAATTTGAGTTATATTTACTCCGTTAAACAATCACTCATAAAAGTTTGAATAAAATGAAGGTTTATAAGAAATTCAGAACACAATAAATAAAGAATTATCTTTTCCGTTCTAAATGCATCTCTACTATTGCGTATAAAATCTGTTTCTGGATTATTAATGATCTTTTATTGTACACTTGAATAGGATTCTTTAACGCTAGTTTTCCAATTCAAATAAAGTTTCAATAACAAACAAATTTTTAAACTAAAATTAATAATGCCTTCGTAGTTATTTACTTAGTCAGATTTATATCGAGCCATTAGCCAGTCTTTTCAAAACTGCAGCTTTTAAAAAACTGGCTAGTTTATTTTTAACGTTTTCGGTAAAAACCTCTTTTGCTGACAAAGACATATCGGAAAAACAAGACTAAGACCCAGCTAATTTTAAAAAATCGATAAAAACTATTTTAATAAATAAAAAACAGTTGCACATATTTACCTTAACAAAGTATATTAAAACATACAATTTTTGAACCATCAAACATTATTTTATAGAATATTGGTAAAATTTAATGGGAAAAGAAAAATACTTCAATATCGAATGCTAAGGTGAAATTATAGTGGCATTGCGTCGCCTACTACGCATCGATGTAACGCTGGGTCGGGCCAAATGCCAAAAAATTTAAAAACACTCAATGTTTTCTTTTAACACGACATAGATATATGTACAGATACTTATATTATTGTAAAAATATGAATCGTGAATTTGAGGGTTACCGGGTTTTTAACCAGTTTGTAGCAGACTCTTAGTGATAATTCAGTAACTGAACTAAATAAGATCTGGTTTCTTCGCCAGTCGTAACCGTCAATTTTCTACCAAGGTGAACTTTTAGAAAGAGTTGCCTTGCCTTGAAACTAAAAGAAATAAAGGATTTTAATTGCGCAAGGTATAATGGAATGATTCAATTTGTTAAATTTTATTATCAGCAACTTTTTTTAAAAAGCAACTCGAAACGTGTCAGAATAAAATGAAGTCTTTTCCAAAAGGTAAAAGGGAAACTAAAACATGCCTTGTTCGACATTTAACATGGATAGTATATCTGGAGACATAAAAGATTAGTAGTAGAATTCAGAGTACAATCAGACAACGATGTTTATATAGATATACTCCCCATGTTAATTTCTGAACTTTAATATATCATATATCAATTCTTCTTTGGTCCAGACTTTGTAATCTATACAAGTGTACGTTTTACTAAAGTTCCCCATGAAGGGCACTACCACCTATATCCGCGGGAATCCGCCTTTAAGCTTACATAGATCGACTTACAGATAACAGTACAGATTTTTTTACAGATTCTTATTCTTTGCAACCGTAAATATGTATCACTATTTGTTTTAAAGAATCACGTGCTTAATATTTAAAACAAATTGAAAAATGTATCTAGAAAAGCCTATTTCCATAACAGCCAAGGGTAAATGACCCAGTGACTGGACACGTCTAGAGAATGGACAGCACTAGTGTCTGAACGCGTTCGACCAGTCACAACCAAGGAAATCGTCTAGATACTGGGGTTGTCTAATCACTAGTACGTGTTCTTAAGTATCAATTCATTGGGTCTTTTATCTTATACTAAATTTTTGAATTTCACAACATACACACAGAAACCTCCTTAAAATCAATAAATTTTTTCGTATTTTGTAAGCTAAAGAGTCGAACAACTTTTATACAGTCAAGAAATTATGAGTTTTTTACATTTATTACCAAACATAGATCAAGTTCTGAATTTTAAATTGCTTTAAAATCTTAAAAATTGGAACTGTAACGCTGCATCATAATTCTTACAATATAGAAAACTTTTTCGTCTCGTATACACCGTCTCCTCTATTCTGTATAAGTTTATATTAAGATTTCGTAAGAAGTGAAGCTGTTGCTCACATATTGAATTTCTACATACTTTCTAACACAAGAAAAAGTCTTACATTACAATTTATGTTTTCTTCTAAGGAATATAAAATATTTGCAAAAAGAAAAATGCATTTTATGTATCTTTTAAATTGTACGATTGTATATTTTCTTAGCATACATCACAATTGAAATAAAATAAAAATTAATTACACAGAACAATGTCGCATTCGAATTTACTGAGATCTATTATATGTTTAATTCTGAACAATATTGTGGTAAAAGATTATCTTTTAATTAGCTTATTATTAGTAGTGATCGCAGCTGGACATGCTAAGTAAGTCGTATATTATTGGTGCACAGGTATTTTAACAGTACATAAATCGAAGTCCAGGTGCAAAGATGACATAAATTCAAACAGTATGTGCGCGTTCGCTGTTGGAATTCACGTGGGAATTTCTGAATAATGGCCCACTTTATAAACATTGGTGTACAGTCAATCATAGCTATTTATTCTTTATTTATTAGTTCATTATATACTGCCTAAATGAAATATAAAAAAAAACTACTTTGTAGTTATTATTAAATAGAAAAGGGGTGTTTTTATCTTCCTGTTTCCAGTTAAAGAGTAATTTAAGAAACACAAGTTGTAGTTAAAATGATTAGTAATAAAAGTTTTATTCTTTTAGAACGTCTACCCCTAAAGCATTTCACATATACTGAGAGAAAGAAATTGCTAACATACATATCTATTTGTAAAAAAGCATTAATATATTACCCTGATACTTGACAACATACGTAAGTTAGGTGTAACAATTTCTTTCTGTCAGTGTATGAACTAATTAATAACATTATTTTTTTACCATTTCCTAATATACCCAAACAATCATGAGTATTTCAAAAGATATACGGAGAGAATATGTTTTGCCTGGTGACAGCAATACGGTTTATATTAGCGTTTTATTTTATGTGATGATTATACATTTTGGTTTCAACTTCCAAATATTGATTGTTATATAAGTATAGGCATTTGGTTATCTCACTCAAAGCGAATAGTTAGAATTATTTAGTTATTGTATCCAAATTATCTTTGAACGATAAACCGATGTCTAAAACCTCTTTTATTATAATTATACCGTGTTATACTTATATCAGAGCTTGTTCGTGTCGGACGAGCTGTAGTTGCCACCATTATAACTTAAATTGTTGATTACCACATTCAAATAATTGTAGTCCCTAACTTTAATTGTCACATCCAAATATTTGGTTGACTGATAATTATTCAATAATATGTTTGTGGTAACTGCATTTAAAAATATTTTATACCAAAAGGGTTTTTTTTCATATGTATACCTATAATAATGTTAGTTTTTATACTCCCTAGTATATTTATTTAGCTTTAGCCTATAAATGAACTCAATATTAATTATTTTTTATTCGATAACGACAAATTTTCAATTTAGCGCATACTCGCGTGCATACTTGTTCCGTATAATTACGTATTGTTAAAGAGTCGCTCGTCGCATATAATTGTTAATATAGGCCACGTAATCAAATTCCAAAAGAAGAATGCGCTCATACAATATATACAATGAGTTAAAAGTCCGATAAGGACTCGCGATATTTGATAGCGGCAAGGCAACGCGAGAGAGGCACGTGGCATTCGAAAATTCCCGAAATCGATGCCTGGATTTTCTGCGCAGCACAAATGCAGGAGACTTGTGCGCGTCCGTCCGCGCGCACACTGATAAACACGTATATCCGCGCGACGACAGGATACGAACACACACACACACATGAAAGCTATATATATGTATATATAATCCACTGATGGTGAACGTATTTTCCCTCTGTTGCAGACATTCAGGCATGGCTTTCCGCATCAGCCGAGCGCTATGGCATTCGACCCGGTACAAAGGTTACTGGCTATCGGCACTAAATCAGGATCGCTACGGATGTATCCTTTGTCATTGAGCGTTTGTCGGGGCTGCTGCTCTACCACTGGAGGCTCCGCATTTGCGCCACACACGCGCAGACCCACACCTACTCGCACGCACTCATACATACACGCACCCACTCAGGCACTGAGGGCCACTCTCACACACACACACACACATGTACACACAGACTCACACAGAACCACTCTCACCAGAACACACAGTGTTACACGTATGTATATATCTGCGCACTCTTGACCTCACCACAGGATAAGAGAGGATGATGCGCGAACGTGGGGAATCCCGGAGATAACGCGAGCGAGAGAGAGAGAGAGAGAGAGGGAGAGAGAGATAGAGAGAGATAGAGAGAGAGAGAGAGAGAGAGAGAGAGAGGGAGAGAGGGAGCTGAGTGGGAGAGAGAGATTGGGAACGTAAAATGGAAAATGAGAGGAGGAAAGGAGATAAAGGGCGTTTGAATGTGAGAAATGAGAATCGGGTGATTATTACGCGCGATTCTGTGTAGATGAGACATGATGATTATTCTTTATTTGTTTTTTTTTTAATTTTTATGTGTGTGTGTGCCTTGCGTAAGTGCATGGCTTGTTTTAGAACAAAGGAGGGAAAAGAAGCTTGGTAGGTACTTTTACAATATTTCCTTTACGCGCGAGGGTTTAAAATTGTGTGTTCTCGCGCGTAAATCATCTCTTTATTTAGAGTAATTATCTACTTTTATTCCATGTAATGAATGAATTAGGTACCACCTATAGACTACGTTATGAAATCTGGGTATACTTACTAATGTTGAGTTTTAGTATTGGTGAAAACTAAAATAAATTCTTATTACTTGATAGTTTTGGTAAAAATTGCTATTGACATTTTATTAAGAACATGATGAATTACCATTTATTCACAATATTTACTAAAATATTTAAGTACTAATTTGTTTGTTGTTCTGTTAGTTGGAAGGTGGGGGACGTTTTACCATATTATCCATATAAACGTTAGAATTGCAAAAAATATAATAGAAAACGAAATTTTGAATATATAGTTTGAATATATATTGACGTAAATTTAGTGAAAAAGGCTGCCGTTTATTTACTATCTCCCTTGAAATGGATACAATGATAAACCAAATTTATACGTATATTTATTTGTAGTAACAAGTTTGATACGGTCGCTTTAGTATTGAATAGATATGAAGTTGTTCGAGAACAATAGACACAATAATAGAACTTATTGCAGTCGATATTTAGATCGGAGATATGTTTACTTTTGGTTTATATGGAAATTAAATTTTAGTACTATAATTATTTAAGAATTTATGCCATAGTTAATTTAAACAATAATAATGTCCTTTGCTCAGAACCGGTTGAATACATTTTTTATCAAAAGATTCTTAATACATTTAGTTCTCTCATTGTCGTGTTGCGCAACCAACGCGTGAGTGGATTTTGTTATGACAAATTCAATGATGGTGAGTCAAACGTCTTAATTGACTAATATTTTATTCATAATATTGACAGGATTTTTAAATTTTCCAATTTCTAGAAAAATAAACTTTACTATTTAAAATAAATTAATTTTACAATCATCGATTTAAATTTTAATTTTCTTAATTAAACTTAAACATAACTTTTAATATGCTTATTTTAATCGGCTTAACAAACATTTTACTAGGATCAGTTGTGAAACAAACAAGAGCATAAAAATCTACCTACGTAGAACATAAATATGCATACGTATCAGAATCATCGTAAGTTTATAAAATGCGTTAGAATCGTATTTTTCTGTTTGTTTACATACTTATTCATTTTTACAAAAAAAGGAGAGAGATTTTAATCAATATTACTTGGTATCTACGAAAAAGTTTTTATATGATTTATTTGCTTCGTTATTTTGGCAAATCTTATTAGTATAACATGCATATTTAATTAAAAATAAATATTATATTGTTTATATCTATAATCGAAAATATTGTTCTCGTGAATCTTCTTCAAATGATAATTTTTTATTATTCATGTGAGGAAAATAATTTCAATATATATATAAATTAATGTTTTCTGGAGTACTTTGAAAGATCAGATTTAGAGTAAAGTTATCGTAAGCTTTCTTAAAAAAATTCAGTGTGTCAGTATTAGGAAGGTGGGCGCCTCAAACTTGTGAGAACTGATGTACTGGGTGAAAAAGGAAGTTGCGCAGCTTATTAATCTTGATGTATACAGTATCAATTTAGGGTAGGCTATATACATATATCAATTGTACTGTCTACAGTCCCTGACAAATTCTATCAAATTTGATGAGCTATCACTTTTTACCCTCGGGCTTGGAGGGCCAAACTTTGTTCCCCTCTTTTAGTAAAACACATACTAGAAGTAAATCTGGTGTAACAATTTTTCAAGATTCACTCTCGAGTCTATCAAATTGCTTGCTTTATAAAATTGTTTATTTATCAGTTTATACTACGTTTTTTAGAATATTAATAGAAAGATTACACTCTGTAAAAGTCACTTGATTCATTGGCTTTCAGAATAATGCCGCAAGCGTAATAAACGGAATAGGTATGAAATGCGCAAACGATGAAAAATTATTCACATTCAGGTCCATACTCTTTTTACAATAAGAAAGATAAGCTTGTAGAATGTAATCTGGCGATTGGTACTACTGGAATTCTGTGGGGAGTTGAAAATCGCTGTGAATGGAATCGTTTATAAAGCTTAAATTGTGAAAGCCTTTGATAATAAAAAAACTGCATTTAATAAACTCGATTAAATCCTCTATTGTCAGATAAAAAGATAAAAAAAGAGGTAACCTATGAGTGGAATCGGTGAAAGTCACTTTTGAACTGCTCTTTCATTTAAATATTTGTTTTCATGATACTGTAATTGTATAAATATACAAAACAGCTTTATAATATCTCTCTTGTAAGGATCGCGTTAGATTAATCTACTTAAAATAATTAGTAGAATCTATTTTTAATTATGACCGAGAGTGTATAAAAAAACTCATCAGAGATATACAGTTAAAGAGAGAGAAAGGAAAGAAATATAAAATGCGAGGGAGTGTGCGAGAGAAAAGTGTGTATGAAGCGTAGCAAGAACGGGATATTTTAAATTAAAGTGACATGCAATTAGTTAAATCAACTAATCTTATTTATGGTGTAAATTTTGTTGCTTCCTTTTACTGAAGCAAAAACTGCATATCTTACTACGAAGTTTTTAATTAATTTAGGTTATTCGTTTATACTTTTTATCATTTCATTGAAATTAGATTTTGTAGATTTTTTTTATCACAATGTACGTCATAATTTGCTTTTGTACATCGAATGTAATTAAAATCGGTCATGGGTTAAGAGATGAAAGGAATTTTAATTACAGAAACAATTACGTTCACACCACCAAGAAATTAAGTATTTATAAAATAAGGAATTCTTAAAATTTAATTATTGTAGCAGTACTACTAGACTTTTTGTTATTCTATAAAAGAAAAAACATATATTCGGTTGAACGTAAGTGAGTTTTTACTTAAGAAATATTTTTTTATATTTATAATTTTCCATTCATACAATTCAAGATTTAGACTTGTGCCGAAAAATTGCATTGTTCAAACATATATTTTTTAAGATAATTTTCCTAGAATATTATATTGCATTATTTTCAGTATCAAAGATTATACAAAATAAACTAAGATTTGAAACAACTTTTATCAAGTATAGTAGTTCTTTTAATTACGATTCTTTTCTTTGTCGTAGAGCATAAATACTATATTCAGTTTTTCTATATATGATCTCACTTCATTCCGCATTCGGAATTATGACGCAATGATATTGTAATTTCAGAAACTTACACATCGTGTTCGGTTTGTGAACAATTAAATGAGAAAAACAACACGCCCATTTTCTTGAGCTTCAACATTTTCAGGACCGCGTCTACGATACGCGAAAGATGCGCTCCTTTAAAAAACGCTTTATCGTAAACCGAGAAAAGTAGAGTTTAATTTACAACCGGATCGCAAATTATCACAGGCATGTAACTCGTATAATTTCCAGCGGTGAAAATTTCTCGTTTTCTCGGGGCCCGTCGGAAATGGAAAATGAGAATGGGAGATGAAGAGCTGCATACGGAAAAGAGAGAGAGAGAGAGAGAGAGAGAGGAGAACGATGCTTCGCTCGTAAACGAGCAAAAAAGATAGAGATATATAGCTGGTATGATGTATATAGTTAGTAGCGAATGAATAGCTGTGGGTGCTATAGTGAGTGAGAGAGTGAGAAAGAAGGATGAAACGAGAGAGAGAGAGAAAGAGAGACAGAGAGGAGAATCGCTTGTTGGCGGCGAGATGGAAGCTCTGGAGGTTAAGTGGCTTGGGTCGCGGGAATCTAATAACGTCGCTTTTCTCCTGCCACGGGATTTAATTGATTCGATTGACTGCGGAGGCCCCCAGTGATGGATTTCAGTGCTCGGATGCGCCGCCGAGCCGAGCCGGGCCGACGCCGTGGATGCGTGTATATATATACACACAGTAGATACATCGCGAGCTGCGCGTCGACGATAAGAAAAGTGAGGGACTTTGAATGCTCGACGCGTGAATCACGATGACCAAAGTATCGCATATAGTTGTAACGATTGATCGTGGCCGCGTTTCTCCAATGTCGCGATAGTCTCTTCAATGGAAAGACTGTCAATGGTTTGGCAGCTTTGGATTTTTTTTCCGTTTCGCGGACTATCACTGCTTCTTTGTCAATAGATCTTCGTTGCAAAGTTATATTATAAAACTCCATTCGCTACTGCGCCCTCTGTACTAAACTTATTGAACGTGAAATTAATTCTAATCTCTGCTCTTTGATCGAAACAATTTCTCTACAGCCAATCGATTTTTAACGCTAGCTAGATCGAAAGTAGCGATAGCTGCTCATTCAGAGTGTACGTTTGAAAAGGACCTGATATGTTATATGTATCCCAAATACGTTGTAAATTAGCAAACTATTATTCAATTTGAAACAAAATTTAGGGCAATGTTCCTCGAGATCATCCTCGTACTCAAATGTTTTAATAATTTTCGAGACATGTAAATGGGAAAACACCTTATATTGCTAAAGCAATTAGTTTCATTTCTTTTAACCTATAAAAACATTACGAGCAGCTTGACGGAAAAACTGAAATCCGCACCTGCGACACTCTCCTTGTAAATTAAATTTACTCGCAACTGTGGGGTTGGGGGCTCCAATTACTGTAGCTATTTGAATAACTGTGATGTCCTTGGCTTATTTATAAGGACATAAGAGTCTCCGAAATCAAAAACTTTACAATATTTATTATAAATAATTATATCTCTAGATATTTAAGTATTGTCAAAATTTAAATTCACTTTTATTCCGCGCCTATATTCAGTAACAAATCACATAGGTTTTATTTTGGTGATTTTAAGAAGTTACGTTTAAAAAATATAAAAGAAATTTTCACATTATAGGCCAGATTGCTCCCTAAAATATTTATTAAACAATTAATTTTTTTATTTTTTATCTTTCTCATGAGAGTAGGTTATTTCCATAGCTTCAAACTATATAGTTTATTCGCATTTTTCAGAATTTCTTTCCAAGTAGCTTTGATTTTTTTATAATCCTGAGTAAATACATAAATTTATATATTAAGACTCAAAATTATAATTAATAAATTTAATATTAAGATATCAAAATTTTTTTATTAAAAGGTTAAAAAAAAAAAAAATATTGCATACTATTTAAAATTTAAAGCATATATATCAAACAAAAGAATTTCTGATTTACGGCAGACTATCAATCTTACTATTTCAAACCTATTTACATTTGTGAATATCGCGCGCTAAGCTCACAATGATTGTTTCGTTTGCCTGAAATAATATGTTTGCTGAGGAATCGTTTATCGACTGGGGACAGTATTCCTCGGAGAAAGATTGAGACCTGCGTGAATCTGGGCAGCGATGAGGTTTTTAATTTAATACGTGGATTTGTGTCCAAGGTCGCTGAGACGAGAAATAATTACTGATTTTAGCATCTACTAGATCGATTTCTGTATATATGTACGAGTATGTACTTATTGTACGTGCAGGCCAGTGATCACGAGCAAACTAAAAGTTTTAAGGGGAAGTCAAAGCCAAGAAATGATATAATTATTCTGCATAGAAATATAAAAGGTGCTCTTCTGCTTGAATGTAGTAAGAATAATATTTATAATTTTGATAGTCTTTAATAATATATGCATATGGCCACAAAATCTGTCACGTGAAATATCATTACAATATTTTTTTCCAGAAATTTAGCATAATCATTCTTTATTGAAATATGTATGGTCGCTTCTACCCAATAACCCAATAACCCAATCACCCAATAACCCTCTTTTTAAGATATAATATATATATATATATATTTCAATTCACAAAAACAATGTGAGCGTTACATGAGTCATTACAGCTCCGACATCCCCTTATGAGCGTTGAAGAGTTTTTTTTTACGAACACCACTTCAACGCAGATAAGTTTGACCAGAATCATAGATACACGTATATATGTATATAAAAAAAAAGCTGTGCACAAGCACGTTTATGCGAATGTATATAGCTATATCTTACAATCCGTGGTCAAATTACTATTGCATATATATATATACGTATACTATTAGCGGGCGAAAGTTAATTGAAACGCTTTTCACGCACGACTAAAGGTAGAAATCAGAAAAGCGAGTGGCGCGAGAGAGGGAGAGAGAGTGAATGGATGGCTTTTTTCCTCAACATTTTTTCGCGATGCTTTCAAATTCGCGTGATTCGAAGTTTTTTTTTATGGGTTCGGAAGCTTTTAGAGCGCTGCATGTTTTAATTGCGAGTGTAGAGAGGGACCAAGTTCAAATTGATCGGTTTTATTTTTGTGTATAACCCTTTGATTCAGTCGCCGCGATTACAGTACTTTTAATGCCGCAGTGTCGACGATCGAAAAATGCATTAATTTAAAAAGTTGGCTAAATTAATTTTATTTGCTGCGCGCAGCTTTTACGTCGAGGCTGAGTTAATTTTTCATACACGGTTATGCCGCGATTCACATTTTCAAATAAGTTTTAACGAGACTTTGAGATTTTTTATTCCGTAAGGCTTGTAGATCTAAAAGCTTATTATCGATAATAATAAACGATAATATACTCTCATTGAAAGATCTCAAAAATATCATATTTTCACTAATAAAATTTTTAATCAGAATCTTTTATACAGACAAAAAGATTTCAATCCCCATTCTTCAATTTGTAATGTATTTGAAAATTTGTATTTATTTCTATTTCATACATATAGCAAAATATAAAAACTATATAGCTATAGAGAGTTAATGATCGAAATTAAAAAAATTATTTTTCGTCTTATGGATTGAAATTCAAGAACATTTTCCGGAAAGATTCAACTTGTTAAACTTCGAAGGAATTGAACTGTCCTACTTTAAAGTTTGCAAATTAATCTGTAGCCATAAACCATTAGCAGGTGAATCACAGTATCCTTGACACAGAATATTCAGTTTCATCGGAATGTAAAAAGTTGATTTTCAGACAAATATTCTTTTTTTTTGTGTGTGTTTTAGAATCGGTTTGCGTTTTTTTTCTACATTGTATAATTCTTGTTCTGTATTATTAAAAATAGTTGACCACAAACAATCACTTCAAAACTTTTTTTGTCAAAGCAATTCCAATTAAGAAACTAATTTTTTTACTAAATACGTGATAACATACAATGAAAAAGATTTATATGGTCAGATGATTACGAAAATCATTACGGAAATCACACATTATATGATAATAAGTTTATTCAAGTATTTTAGCTTATGTTCGAATAAAATGAAGAAGATTTTTTCTGGTATGAAAGCAGTATAATTTTGTGAAAAAGTTTGAAATGAAAATTTCTGAATAGCGTTAAAGAAAAAAATATATGAAGTTTTAATCTTTTTCAACCATTAACAAAATATAAATTATACACTTTTCGGTTCATATAATTACGTATTTCGTCTTACACATTTATATATAAGACACAATGACTTTACACAAACTTGATGTATACAATTTTTAACTCTTAAAATTTTCTATTTTTTCCCAAAAATATTACTAGATTTCCTTTTACCAACATCACGTCACTCGCTTGAAATTACCTTCTTTTTTTTTGGGCAAACGTATCCGAGGGGTAAATTTTATTTTACAAAAATACTTTCTCGTTCGTACAGGGATAATGATACGAATTCTGAACAAAATGAGCTCTGTTACATCCAAATTGAATCATCCGTTACTCCTACTCTTCTAGCAGCTGCTGGAGAGTTGACATCTGGAATAATTAATTCCGAACTTTAATCAACTGAGTTAAAATGTTCACGGCATGAATACATACGTTCTGAATGCATAAGCAATATAAGCCTCTTGAACTTTATAAAATAAAACGTCCAAAGTCTGATAATTTTTTTCTTAAACTAGATACGATACACCTGACGTATGTGAACCAATTATATACATTTATGTATAAATACATGTATTCATAGTGTAAAATATTTTTCGATTGATTAATTTTTCGTAAAATGTTCTACATATAACTACGTATAAAGCGTCGTAAATTAAGGTCGACGTAATTTTTTTGCGGTTTTTTTTTCAAGGATTCCGTGTGGGATTTAAATGGGATTGTCGGATTCTTCCAGTAATAACAGTACTGGAACATGATACATTAAATAGAAAATGTGTAAATTAATCACTTTGAAAACGCCTATTTTGTGATTTTATCTAGAATGACATTTAAAAAGTAATCTAGAAAGCTTAGTATTCTTTTAATTTTAGGGTAATTTTAGTTAAATATATATGTTGACTTTGAGTAACTTAAATAAATTGAGTACCGCCTTGTTAGTTTATTTATTTACTGCGGATGAAATTCAGCTTTTTTCACTAGGTATATAATAAAATTATTATTGCATAAAAATGATGTGTATCTACGTAAATCTTGAAAAAGAAAAGAGCTTCTTGTTTCTGGTATTCGAATTTTCACTAAAATTTACTGTGAAAAATAACATCCATTATATGTGTTTGTTGGTGAAATTGATCGCACTGGTCCTTTCTCATTAGTTGAGGTGTTGCTAAAGTTTATGTAGCGAGAGAAATTCCAAAGCTATTTTCCGAGGTGAGCAGGAAGCGCGACCAGCTTCATTACAGAGTACCTATACCCTACTATAATGCATGGATACATTTATTTGTGTTGAAGATCGCCTGCTACGTGTACTCTTTCATTAAAACCATAGTTTATAGGTTGAAGTTTACTTCTTGGTGAATCTAGACATTCCCCCCAAGTCAAATCAAACCGTTGTAAGTACATTGCATCACAATGCCTAGAGAAAAGCAAATGAGCTTGCAGACATATATATATATATATATATATATATAATACACAAGTGTAGAATCGATTCCTCACTTACAATATTCTTACAATTGTCTTTCCATTCACTTACACAATATAAGCTAAGAGGTAGCAAGAGAGACAGTCGAGTGGGTCCTGCAGGCAGCCCAGGCCGGCTCAGGCAACACATTGTTAAAGTAGACCATATAATAAAGCGAAAGATCGCCAAGCATTTTCCTTAACAGTAGCAAACGTCTTGCGGCTGGACACAAACAGTTTGGGCAGACCAGGCGTGGATGTGCACGTGAAGCACGAGGGCGGCTGCGCGGTGACGCAGCTCCAGTTCCTCGTGAACGAGGGGGCCCTCGTATCGTCCACAGCCGACGACACCCTTCACCTATGGAATTTTCGACAGAAAATACCGCAAGTAGTTCAGAGCCTCAAGTTTCAGCGGGAAAGGTGAGTAACGAGGAGACGACAATGACAATATGGCCGCTTCGGGCTTTTGCTCAAACGCGCGGCACCCGAGTCAGCTGCTGCGACCGAAAGAGAGCAGTGGAAATATGAGGGAGGGGAATTGCGCGCGCGGGGCACGGGGTGGCTGGAGAGACTCGTTAACCGAGCACTCGCTGCTCTCTGCGTACGTCTATAATATGAATTGCGCGGCGTCAAACGAACCTGCAAATTCCGACACCGGGGCTTTCGTTCCTACACCACGCTAATTGAAATTTGCGCTCTTGCCACTGCCTTATTCCAGACTCTCTCTCTGGGCAAATTCTTTTGCGAGGCTCGGGCAAAACTTGCGCCGCGACTGGTTTGACTCTGATGCGAGACACTATAGGCGACTTTCTCGTAATTCCGAGGCTGTTTGTTTTACCCTTTCTCTTATATACTTTCGTCTTCTTTATTTTTCTTTGTTTCTTCTTCTTTGTTTTCTTCTTGGTACGCCGGGCGAGACGTGTTTCGCGATGGGGAGCGAGGAAAGTTTATAAATTGGGAAAAGAGCCGAGCGCGAGTTAATTGACGTAGCGCCGCCGCTTGCGGAACTGGCGACCGTTGCGATCTGAATGCAGGACAGTAGTTTTTTTTGCGTTTTTTATCCTCGGGTGCGGATCGAGTTGGGAACCGTTACATTTTTATGCTGCTCTTAAGTGAATTGTGCGGACACAGCTGGAATTTTGTTTAAATTACGAAGGAGAGTAATAAAGAAAAGGGAGATGCAAGCCTAACGTCGTAAACATCGTAATTAGGAAACGTCATAGATGTTGAATCCGAGTTGGCGCCTGCACTTTGGAACACATTAAATTTTGAGAATTTAACAACTCCCTATAGATGGAAGCTTCCTTTATAGCTTAATAATATTTATATACCTTTGCCGTAGTCGCGCTTAAAGCGATAACAAGTTTTTAAAAACAACTGCAATTACGCGTAGTTTATTAATTTTGTATTTGTTATTATTTTCAAACGATTTACGTGGTCGAACGAGTTTAGTTCAACTTTTAATAAAATGAGATTCGCTGGAGCAATTGAAGTATTTTTCCTCTTGATAATTGTGGTGGTAAACTTTGTGAAGAGAGTATAAATTGCATTACTCCGGTGCAAGAGTTGTACATTAAAAGATCACCTCGATAAAAACTACAGTATCCCCACTATCTAGCGATGGATTCTAGCTAGAGTCTAGACAGAATCTGCTCAATTTTAAAATTCATCTAAAACACGGTTTCAACCCTTAAGCTAAATTAACGTAAACTTTTTTTGTATACATCGTTTAATATAGAAAAATAAAATATTTATTTACGAATTTCCTACATCTTCGAAATAATGTAACGAGTCAAAATGTTGGAAAGTATAAATTCATTGTGTCAAGCCAAAGCGCATTTACAACGGATACAGAGTTTTCCCTCGAAACACACGAATGTACAGCTATTGTGAAAAATTCTGAGAATTCAATAGGCAATCGCGATGCATCGATGTCCCTGTTCGCCGCGGCGCGCAACTCTCTCCAATTAATGTTCCGCCGGTATGCAACGCAAGTTTAGTCGGCGGCCTATACAGCCGCAGACAGGAATCGAAATAACCCTCCTGCCCGCGTGGCACACACAGAGTCCGCATTGCACGTGGCGACTAATCAAGTTTCCGATCCAGCAATTCGTTAAAGGCGCCAATCTATACAGAGGCACACGCGCGGGGCCGTTCAAAAGAGCCGCATTGCTTATGCAGTCAGCGGGAGCGGCGTTAGTATATAGGTATACGCGGGGTCTGCGGGAAATTTCAAAGCGTGGAAAAATATCGGGAGAGAAGGAAGAAGAACGAGAGTAGTCGGGGTACACACTTGTGGAGAATCGCGGAGCCGTTAAAAATTGTGATGATGATCGAGGCCTCGCTCTGTTAGCGGACAAAAGCTATAGAGATCGGCCGTTTTGCATTTCAAGTGAGAGGAGGCCGCGTGTGTGTAGCATGGATACGTATAACGACTTTGCAAAGGAGGGCTTACAATAGCTGTACACGCGCCGCTGAAAGGAAGCTCGTTGAGTTTGAGTGCTACTTTTTTTATCTTTTTTTTTTTACTTTCAGTAGTGTTTGCGATCGGTGAATATATACTGCTTTTAAGTGCCGCTATACACGCGAAAAGTTTTTCGAGCTAGCCTTGTATCGAAAGCCAAGTTCTGGGACAAAGTCTCGCGAGTCATTTACTCGATGTGACGCGATTCTATTAGCGCGCGAGTAGTTAATGGAAAAGTAACTGCTGCTGCTGCATCAACATAATCATCAAAGTCTTGGGCAAAACTCGAGTGAGCGCGCGCGAGAGTACTGCACGAACCAGTCTTAAACTTTTACGCGTGCCCTTATATTATACATACACAGAGAGAAGTCAAATGTAAGCCTTACTTGATCGCAATTTACCGGCTGAAGAATTAGTTCAAAGAAATGATATCTGTCTGAAATATGATTGGTATACTTTAGTCAAACATGATCCCTGGTAAAAAATTAACCGGAAGATATGTCCGGGCAGACATATTTTGGCCACAGGTTTCAGCCAATTTCTGCCAGTAAGTTCACCTTAATATGGCCATATTTGGTGAACTTATGTTAAGTGCCATGGCGTGCATGTTTACTTATTTTATACTATAACCTTAAAAATTTGTTTTTCTAATTCGTAAGATATGTTTATATCATAGGTTATACCATAAGTATAAATAAAGTGAATATCTTACCATAATTTTAATTTCATGAATGTGGTTTATTATTTGTAATATATATATATTATTTTTAAATTATTTCATAATTTCATAGTGGTCTTCTGGCTGAGAGTGACAGAGTCAGAGACAGACAAATAAACTAACCTTACTTTTGCCAAGTAAACTATGTATTTTAATGATTATTATTATACATTTATATCATTAGTCCCGGTTGTTTATCATTATTTACTTCGAATATTGTAAATAATGAGGTTCTTATTAAGTTAAACTATTATCTTATGATCAAATCCTCAATTCAAAATCATTATATTTAGCAAACATAATCTAATAAGAAATAAGGCCACGATATGGCAATAGTCCTAGCTATTAAAATCAATTGAAATTATGGCCATATTTTTCAGCATAATATGACCATATATGGTGAATTTAGCCATTATATGGCCACAAACCCCATTAATTTTTTACCAGGGATAGATTAATAATAATTAATATATTATAGTTGAATGAAATAATAAAAAAAATGTGCAATACTTATTCGATTGAAACGTTTACTTCTTTCAGAGTACATACGTTTGTCTCGATACTCGAAGATTGAAGTGTAATTCGCTATATCTTTACTATATATTTAGGCAAATTCGAATATTGAAAAGCTGCAATAAGACACGGTATAACAAAGATATTATTTCATTGACATTTCCGTTAGCGAATTAAGATATGTAAAGTACGATAAATCAGGTTTGCGGTGTTGCATATACGCGGAGCTATTATTACCTGGTATTTCGCGAGCCAATCTGATAACCGCGCGGCTCTACTAGTGGGAGTGAGGGCTCGAAGTCAAGGGAGAAAATTGAAAATGAAAATATCGCCGGGTTGGATGGAGAGTTTCTGCGGCCACGGGAGGATATACCGATATTAATCATGCCATTGTTTAGAATGCCGAGCATAATGCGGATTCAAAATGCGCCGCACTGACTCCTTTATCTCCGGCTGGAGCTAATTAAAACAATACGGGCTTAGCTGGCGCGCGCGAGTGAATTAAACCTTACAAAGTCGAGACTGTATATTTTCAAATGCTGCTATTTTTTTTTAAAATATAACATTTTCTCAATGATGAGTTCGCTTTTGCAATTTTATATTTGTTATTTTATAATTAATGGTTAATGTTGAATTTTACATTGCATTTCATGACTGCTTTAATCAACTGTTATGATAAAACTATTAATTTACTAGTGTAATGAATGACTATGTGAACGTTGGTATAAGCTAAAACTTTCGGTAGAAGGGGGTCTGACGTAGTATGACGAGTATAAATTAACGTGCACGATTAAATTTAAATACATTCTGCTATCTCAGCATTTTTCAGTAATATAATAGTCTCAACTTTATCAAATAGTCTCTTCATATTTTCCACGTATTATTTAACCACGTTGTCCGCTCTGGAAGTAATATCAGAATTGTATCCTGTACTAAATTCGGAAAAGAGGAGTGTTCTGTTTTTGACAGTCGTAAAATCTATTCGTAAAATCAATGACAATAGGAAGGCGCGGAAATGGCAGAGTCGACAGTCCTACGCTATTTACCTCTTTATTGTTTTGCGCCCTCGCAAACCCGCCCTCGAAAACGTTATTTTCCGCGATAGCTTCACATCATTGCCCCATTACCAGCCGTGAAATTTCTCGCCACTAGCGCAAAAGCTATACTTTCAAACCTAAAGAGCTTTTCCCGATGATTAATCTCTCCCTTTGCGGCGGGATAGCCATTCCTCGAACGTATTAAATAAAGGTCGGAAATATTTTTCTGTGGATTATCGTTTGTTCGGTGAAAATTCGAGCGATTCACGGCATTCGTCGCTCTGTGCGTAACTAAGCCAGATGACACTTGACCGGAATGTGTGCGCCAAACTCCACTGCATCTCCATAAAAGTATCGAGTTCGGCGGCGATTTCAGCACCTAATGCCACTCGAACGCGTCAACGTCAGTCCAGTCAGCTTCCTATTTTTGGCAAACAAAAAACAGAGATGAAAAGAGAAAAAAAAGCGGCAACAGGAATGCCTCGCACGCGTGGTTCGCGCACAAAACTCGCTCGAAATAAGTGGCCTGCTGCACTCGCACACTTTCAGTCCCTCGATCTCGACGGCAATAACAACAGCAGCGCGCATCCCTATATACTCGAACAGACTCGCGTACGTGCGGCCTCTTCGCGTTCTTCTGCAAACTCATTTCGTGCATTAAAAATCATTAAAAGCGAAAGCGGAGTACATAAAAAGCGCGCGCCGCACCGGCCCAGTTATGTATATGTATACGCCAAATAAAACAACGCGGGGAAATACCGCACACGGTCAAAGTGAAAGCTCTGTGTGTGTGTGTGTAGAGAAAGAGAGAGAGAGAGAGAGAGAGAGAGAGAGAGAGAGAGAAGTGAGAGGTGTCACTTGCACCCTTTCTGGCTTTCAGCCATCGTTACGTACGTATCTCTCTCTCTCTCTCTCTCTCTCTGACTCCCACCCTTCCTCTGGCTCGGTGTACTGGATATATAAGGTGAAGGTCACTGGGTCACGGGAATATAAGTTGGCGCGCGCATTTTTCGCTGGCGTAAGGGTAAAAAAGGTGGCGGCCGAGTATAGTAGGTGGAGAGAAGGTGGGAGGAGGCGGGAAATTGGGCTTGGCTCTCACCCCCTGTCTCTCTCTCTCTCTCTCTCTCTCTCTCCCTATGTAAGCGTGGCAAAAAGAGATTGAAAGAAGGGTAGACAGAGAGAGAGAGAGAGAGAGTAGGAAAAAAATTAAAAAAATTAAAAGGGGAAAAAGCATCTGGAACACTTTTGCGTTTCCGACTAGAAGAGAATGCGCGCTCGGTAGCGGCTCCTTTAAGCGAGCGCGTGCATAAGCGCGTGTATACAGAGAGAAGAGAAAAGAGAGCGTGACGGCCGCTCTGCAGCTTTTCCCTGAATTCTGTGCGTAAACAGAGAAAGAGAAAGAGAGAGGGAGCGGCGATAGGAAGTCCCGAAACAAAAGCTTCTCGACTTATTTCCGTATAGACCCAATTAGAAACGAGGCGCGTGTGAGATGTATATACAGTTTCGCGTGCTCTCCCGTCATATTCTCCAGCCTCGCCAGCGCATATAATTAAGGGGCGTCTCGTCAGCTGTATAATATTTGTTTGTTCTACGGCTGCGTAACGCCCGGCAGCTCTTACGCGACTATACACGCATATATTATACATATTTCTTTCCTTCATGCTTATTGACTCTCAATATTCCGTGTCTGTTTCTACTTGTTCTTTTTTTTTCAGAATAACGTGCATGCATTTGCCGCTGCAGAGCAAGTGGCTGTACGTAGGCACGGAGCGGGGCAACATACACGTCCTCCACATCGAGACTTTCGTATTGTCGGGCTACGTTATCAACTGGAACAAGGCCATCGAAGTGTGAGTTTTCAGCCATATGTATATATATATATATATATATATATATACATATATATACATACATATATATATATATATGCTTAGAGATAGAGAGCTAGACGAGAGTTGGAGTATAGTGCAGTGCGAGAGAACGAGTGTGTGCTGCAGTGTGTATGGATGGAAGCGCATGTGAGCCAGAGACGGATAGATCGGTGGATGGATAAAAAAGCGTGGAGTGAGGGGAGTTTCGGGAAGCTTTATTTTCCTGACGGCTACACTTGTAGCCCCGCCTGTGTACTCCTCGACTCTTTTTATGGGCAATAACCACACAAAGATATTATAGCGCGCGGCTAAAGTTTTTTTGCGCGACGCTTCCGCTCGCCTCTTTTCTGTTTGACGTTTACTCGCGTGTCAAATAAAAGAAAAAAAGGAACGAAGTAGCGCTGCTGCGGACGACATTTTTTCGCGTATCACCAGCAGAAATTTTCGTGCGGTGCTTTTAAACGTCCCTAAATGGAGGACGATGCTGCTCCTCTTTTTACTGCCTTGAAACTGTTGGTTTATTTTATGGGGAAGTACATTGGAAGTGGCTCTTTACTAGACTAAACTAGAGGCAAGCTTCATTTGCAATTATTTTCTCGAGTTACGATATCGTATTTTTAATTTTGCTTCTTTGTATATGTATATGCGACAAGTGACGTTGGTATTATAATAAAGGCTGATCTAAAAAACATTATTAGAAAAAATATTTGACTGTAATTTGATGCATTTATGCTGTACAATATGAAGTAGCTGACCGTTTATTATAGTGCTAGAAAATAAAAATGTACTCATGATTGTGCGGCTCTACAATTATTAATAATTATTTTCAGAGAAACATTCTGAGTAGAAAATTCCTTTCTTTAATCACGATGTTCGGCTTACTAACCTGAATAGACGTTTATTAAACTGTAATCTAGATGGAAAGCGGTAATTTCGTACCTGAGTATTATTGTGAAAATAAGCCAAAGCAGTATTGAACCTGATCGTATTCTGTGCTCGCTTACTTGTAATAGTAATATATGAGTTCTAATAAAAGGTGTAGAATGATTTTTTTAATCTTAAACATGAGATATTTTTAAATATTCTTTCATTAAAAGTATGATGTAGAATTACTGAGAATGGCCAATTTTTAAAAAAGATGTATAGATAAAAATTAATTTCCTCCGTTCGAAAAAACTTAAAAATGTTTTCGTTATTTTATAAACGATTAAAAAATATTACCAGTCTGGTCTGGTTTTCATTGATCTTCATCTGTCACTTATTACCAGTGACTTTCTATGCATAATCACTTTTCAGAATCTCTAGAAAACATAAAAAAAAAAAGATACGTTAAATTGTTAGGAATTGTGATGCAGAAAATGTTTATTATCTGAGCGAAGCGAAGTCTTCTCTTTGACAATAACGTAAATTCTTACTCATTACTAACGCTTGGGATTTTTTCAATTTTCAGAATGAATCGATTTGCATTTTTTCTACCAAATTTAATAGAAAAAAAATTTTTTTTTTGATTGCATTAACTAAATATTGTCTGTGCGAACTGAAGTCTTCTCATTGACAGAAACGTAAATTTTTGTTGACACGATTACTCATTATATTGACTGTTGAGATTGATTTAAATTTTTCCTTTTGTTTGTAGCCATGTCTATCAATATATTGAGTTCGATCAATTTGAAATGCCGATTGACAATTTTCGCGATATGTAACACTAATTTCCACCAATATGAATCTTAACGGTAATTGTAGCTTGATTTAATGAATCTTTTATATATTATTTTTATATATGTGTGTCTATATTATCTGTTCAGACACTGCAACTTAGTTGCCACCTAGTTTATAAAATGATATTAGCTATATTTTAAATGAACTAAAAAAAGTATTTAAAATATATTTTTAATAAATAACAAGAAACTGATGATTCACTGATGAAACATTTTCAAGCCAGTCAAAATATTGTTTTCATTAAGTACTCATAACAATATTTACTGATTTATATCAAATAACTTCTTTGAAATCACAATACCCATTTTGTTCTTTTTTACCAAAGTACGTGAAAGAAAAATCAGATTTGAGAAGTAAAAAAAAAAGAAAAGTTTTATGTTGACATTTCAAATGTAATATTTTTTGAGAGCTCTAATGTCGGTGGCAATAGTGGTACTAAAACCAGTTCCATTTGAAGGTAGAAGTCCTTGGTATACGACATCTGCTTTATCACGATGAGAACGTATGAAATATTACATATATACAAAGGTCAGAAGGTAACATGAATAGTGTACCCTATGCAAAGGCATTGTCTGGTTGTACTCGCGGGGTATCTACTGACGCTATCAAATATGTATAGTTATCAAGTCTAAGATGTTTGCGAACTTTAACTATGCAACGTTTTATGTGCTCACATCATGGTGAAATTTAGAAAGTGTCTTTAATCTTTATGCTCGTTGCATATTTTCTAAGTTTATCTAGTCTTCTTTTCGAATCGTATGTATTTTATATTATTTGGCAAGTTCTGTGAAAGCAATGAAATAGTCAAATTACACGACATACCTTGCAAATCGTATAATATTCGGTTGGATTTTCCGCTTGTGCTTGAAACGAGGATCAGCAAGGTGCAAGTTAACCCCGCGTCTTAGCTCGAGGAACCTTAGTGCTCTTGTGTGAGGGCGCGGAACAGATACTATGGCAACGCCGTAAGGCGATTCCAAAGTGGGAGGGAAACAGGTAGATAAGACACCTCAGGGCTTGCGCTACGGCTTGAAAAGATACGAAAATTCGTGCGAACTTCGTACGAGATTTATCAATGAAAATATATTTACAACGTTCTAAACAGACACTTGTGAATTTAAGCCCTTTTGGTAATTAAATTAAAGATCAAATAAATCGTCGCTGAATAAAATGTAGACTCTGCCTGGAAAATATTAAATAGTAAGCAAATATGAAAAGCATCGTAAATTTAAAAATTATTCAAGCACTACTCAGATTCGCCTAAGTTTAGATATCGTTCTGCGATACTTGTACAAAAATAAAAATGATTTATGGTTATCTGTTTACACTTGCTGATTTTCAACTGTGGACTTTTCTATCCAAGTAAAAAGTGATGTTTTTAAATTATTATCACTACTGGATTTTCTTGTAAATTGTCCTCCAGTTCCATTATATGTGCAATAGTTATATTATTTAATACATCGAGGTTGAAAAATTTACTTAAAAATGTATACAAAAACTTAAAAACCTATACATTGTCATTAGGTATGAGCATAAAATGATAGTAAGTTTTAAAAAAAATAATCCCTTTACTTGGCAGAAAAGACGAAAAAAAATTGATCAAAAAACAGAATATCGTTATATTTGTCTGCTTCAACTTGCATTTCGTCGGTTCAATGAAAAAAGGTTCCATTTCAAATTTTAGTTTGGAAAAGGTTTGAGGATACATTTTTGTTCTATCGTAGAAATTAAGAATGTTTCGTAGAATAACGTATATTTCTTGTTCACAATGATATCAAAGATTTTTTTGATTTTTTTTCATGTAAGTATAGTTTAGACTGAGAGCAAAGTTTTAATATAATTTTTTTCATATAAAATTTTACATGCAATTTTTAAAAAAAGATAGAACCTTTTTCCACTGGTTAAGCATATAGGAACTATCGCAACATGGACTTTTTTTAAACATTTCCTCTATGTAAGAGGGTTCATATTTTTTAAATTGCACACACTAAAAGATGGTACAAGTTTCATATAGGTTCACCGGGAAATTTTATAAGGGTCAGTGTTAGGGTTCTCCTTTTTCATTTTAGCACTATTGAGAGGATGCAGAAGCTATTAACGTTTATTTTCTTTCGCTGATATATTTTTCTATTAACAACGAAAATCAATATTTGGACTAGTAAGAGGTGGCTGTATGATTATATATATATATAACTTTGTTCATAACTTTTAATATTTATAATTTACTTTCTAGTTTATAATAAGAGTAATATTCGAAATTGGTCGGCCTATTACTCGATATTATCAAGCATTTTGTGCAAGATGAAGCTGTGACTTTTTAATTAATGTCCGGGAG